>JAVTVY010022234.1:0-96907 GCA_036873755.1 Hanleya hanleyi
GAGGGAGGGAGGGAATTTGGCTTAATGTCACACTCAAGCTTGTTTCACTCATATGGTGACAGTCAGTTTGGTTGGTGGAGGAAGCCGGAGTACCCGGAGAGAACCACCGCCCTTCGGCAAGTAACTGACAAACTTTCACACATGGACTAGCTGGGCTCGAACCCGTGCCGGTTCAGCGGTGTGAGGCCAGCGGTCACCAGCGAAGCGCCTTAGACCACTCGGCCACCGAGGGCCCTCAGTTCCCTAGAGTGATGGATTTGTCTCATAAAGTGAAGACATGCAGGAACGATATTTCAGTCATATCATAATGTTGGGTCCTATTCCTTCACACCTGGGAATGCCAAGGGTATCGGTTCCTATTCCTTTTTACAACCGGGAACCCCATGGGTGGGGTCCTACTCTTTTTCACACACAGGAACCCCACGGGTGCCCCAGTCAGCTGCCTCTTATGACAAACTGTCTGAGGAGCTGAGGCCTATTCTTACTTTGACCTGGGGTGTGCACAGTGAACGACATCCCAGGTCATCCCATCCCATGAGTATACCATGATGTAAGCCTCCAGTATATATCGGGTTAGGAGGTAGAACGAAGCTTTGTTTGGGACATAGAGGGATATATGAGGTTGGGGAGTATGGCTAGGCTTAGTTCGGGAGATAGGTGGGGCCCAGTTCCCTGGGTGTATGGGCAACCCACGAGGACTGAAGGGTGTGACGCATAAGGCTGCAATGATTTAAGCTTTTCAGAATATATGTGGTTATGGGGTGGGGTGAGGCTTTGTTTGAGAGATAGAGGGTGGGACTATACCCCAGGGGTAATGAATGTGTCCCAGGAGTGTATGATATAAGCTTTCAGTACATACCAGGTTATGAGGTACATGGAGTGATGCTTAGTTTGGGAGGTATGGGGGAGGGGGATTTGGTTTAATGTCACTCAAGGTTATTTCACTCGTACTTTAAATATATATCATTTCAACTGAAAGGTTCATTAAGCTTTGACCATTTCACTAACACATTGTTTTAACTTGTTGGGCAGGCTATTAAAGATTTTTTGTCTCATTGCAATTCATGTATATTGCAATATAATATTCTGTCAGGCAGCAGATTACAGATTTACTCTATCAGTTTTATCTTTCTCTGCCAAGTTTTTGTTTTATTTTGTGCACATGATTTTTTTTGTAGAAGACAAACTGTCGTCCAGCAAAAACAGTTCCAAACTGTCTTAGCTATCTGTCATCCGAGAGAATACACCTTGTCAAAGTGTCGCTGCAAACTGTCGCCCAGGAAAACCAATTTCAAACTGTCGCAGCAATCTGTTGTTCCCGGGATAACAGTCTCAAACTGGTTATACTTCTGTATCTTAACTTTCAAGTTTGCTCATAGTCTCGCTGTTTTTGGCAGAAAATAAAAGTTCAAACTGTCGCTCTAAACTATCATCCTTGGAAATAGTCTCACACTGCCTTCACTACTACATCTCGCGTTTCGTGATTTCTTACATGGAAGACCCACCGGAAAATGAAAAACTTCAAGCTGCCCAAGGAAAAAAACGGACATGGCTCAGTTCCGCATGGATTGAGGGTGTGGTCATGGGCATCTCCAGGATTTCTTGGAAGGGGTCATTTCCTATACTTACTTATTAGATAATATTATCTAATTAGATCCCCCGCCCCCCACCCTCCCAATCACATGTGACACCCTTGAAGGTTCAGTTCCCTGAGAGTGGGGACTACCCGAAGGGGTACTGGATGTGACCAGGAAGTATATCTAGCAAGCATAGAACATTTTAGTCCACCCAGGGGGGAAAACACTGTAAGCAGCAAAATAGAACATCCTAACTGGCCAAAACAATATAACTAAAAAAATTTAACTGGACAGACATCACATTGCATTGCATAGACAAACATGAGGCTGAGACTCACAAAACTCCTCGGCTTCCCCAAAGCAACTGAGAAATATGCTGGGACTGTGCAACATATTATGGTTATACTAATCATCCAGAATTGTCCTTTTTTGGAGAATATCATCAATTCTGCAGATATAATAGCTACATTCAAGAATATAAATCATATCTAGATTAATACACAAAAAAGGGTCATAACTCTGTAAAATAACGGCCGAGACGAATAATTTTTTTGTAAGCTTGTAGAATACAAGTAGATAAATAAGTTTCCAAAATTTGATAGCTGTATAGAGCATAGCATATAGCTTGTACATTATTCAACTACAGATCACAAAATCGGAGATTATTACATGTACATTCAAAAGGGGCATAAAATGGGCTGAGACAACTAATTTTTTTTGTAGGCATCTGGACTACAACTGAATAAAAAAGTTTCCTCATAATTTGGTAGCCGTACCAAACACAGTTAATTATATATAACTGGTTACATTCAAGCAAAATCAGAGATAACTACACCTAAAAAGGGGCATATCTCTGTAGAATAAGGGCCGAGGTGAGTAATTTTTTGTTGGCTTCTAGAATACAACAATATGAACAAGTTTCCGAATTATACTAGCTGTATCAAACACAGTTATGCAGATATAGTTGGTTACATTCAAGCATATAGGACAGATATAGAAATTAATATACCGGTATGTGTAAAGGGGCATAACTCTGTAAAATATGGACCGAGGGGAGCCACTTTCGATAGGCGTCTTCACTTAGCACTAGATAAATAAGAGTTCAAAATTTGGTGGTTGTGTCTCAAGCGGTTTTGCCTAGAATGCGGTAACGGACGTACATGGTGACAATACCCCGAGGCCAAAATAGCCGAGGGGTAAAAAAGGGGTTGTTGGTCACCCCATCTGTCCTTATTTTGTTGGATAGCCTGCGATGACCATCCCAGGAGATAAATTGCAAGATTCAATGAAATCTATAGGAGATATATATTACTTTGAACTTGAAGGTCATGAACTAATATGTCATATGACAGACTGGAACGGAAGATGGCGGCATGCATGGCAAATACATATGAAGATGATTGCCGATTTCGTAAAAATCTCACACGAAATGCTCGAAATTATATGTATGTGGGTTTTTTTTAGTATAGGCTACTGATACATCTTACTGGCACGATCATGGTAAAACACAGACAATGTGAGCAGAAGGTAGCGGTCAGCATTCAGAACCAACCACAATTCATGTAAACATTTGGTCTGCTCTCGTGTTGCTTTGCATGCTACACAGATGGAAGAGAGCTAGCTGAGATTCATAGCGTCTCCCTTCCCTCACCGCTATGCCGACGACAAATACATTTTTCTGATGGTAACTCGAACATCTCCATGGCGCACTTTATATTATTAACTTATGCGCCCATAATTGGACCTTCATTAACTTGAAAATATGGGCCGTCATGAATAAAAATACCATAATCGATGTTGTGATCATCATCCCCTGTATACATGGGGTCAATAATGACGGAAATGCCCATCTCCTTGACCCTCGATTTCAGGTGATTTTGAGGCTCCATAGGGATAATTTTAATGTTTGTAATTAATAAATGACCAACGAAGGGCCAGCTAGTCTGCCATTTCTGTATTTTTATTCATGGCGGCCCATTTTCTCAAGTTACTGAAGGTCCAATAGGGTGCAAAGGTAATAACAAGTGCGCCATGGAGATGTTCGAGTTACCACCAGGGAAATGTATTTGTCGTCGGCATAGCGGTGAGGGAAGGGAGACTAGAAGAGAGCTACATTTCGTAGCTAGGACCATGCCTGTATGCGACAAGACAAATACCCCAACCCCTTCTCCCTACAAGATATTTTTATTTCTGATATTTATTCAATAAATATCAGAATTATTAAATATTTTGTAGGGGTTGCATGTTGATGATTCATCACATGTAGCCCAGGAATGGCTGTAGTCTCGCCTGGCTGTGTAATCGAACAGCCATGCCCACCTACACAGCAAAGGTTCTATAGCTACATCACATGCTGTTTCACTCTTTTTTCTCTCTCTCTCTTCTTTCTACATGTATTGAATCAATCCTTGGTTTGTACGATGATTTCTTCGTGCTGTGATTTCTGCCAAATTATGTAAAATAAATTGTATTGTGATTGTTCGCTCCCAGTGGGCACCATGATCGGTAATAAATTCAATTCTATTCTCAGCCTTTAATTTGGCCTCAGCTGAAACTCTGACCTAGCTTATAGGCTTTTATTAATTGATATGTAAAAAAACAATGAAACCGTCTGCGAGGGCCTTAGGTTTGACAGCAGACTTTGAACTGGCGTCATTTATGTCAACAATCGGAAACCCTCGTCGACCTAGATAATAAATGAAAAGGATTTGCGCTAAGCCTTTCAGCCTGGAGGGGTTCCCGAATGTTTGTTTACCTGAACATGCTGAACTCAGTAACAAACCAGCGAGGCCTACTGAATAGATCTACTCTTACGTAAAACACACACTAAAAAGATGATAATCACCACCAATACTAACCAAAGAGCAGGCAGTTAGTGGTTACTTCTTCGGAGGCGAATGTCGTTGGTTGTGCACATTGTTTACTAACTTCTGCACAGTCTTTCTAATATGGCCGTTCGGATCGTAGTGATTTGTGTGTTGACTTGCCTCTCTCTTCGATCGATTTTTGCCGCTGTTCGTGTGTAGAAATTTCTCTTGTTCGATGTTGTAGCCGTCAAAATCATTGAAGTATTGTTCGTCTGCTTCTGTCATCTTTGCTGGCGCAGTATTTTACAGCTGAAGCTAACTTCAAGACGTCTCTCTGTACACACAAAAGACTCAACCGTGTATTAAATAAACCAACCAGCTGACCCAGTCAGATCCAGGGGCTCGCACCTGTCGCCTCTGATTGGCTGCAAAATTCGTTCGTCTCCGTTCTCAAGCAACCCTGTCAATCGGAAGGATAGTCGTGTATTGTTGCAAAAAAATGATAGTTTGTTGCAATATGTGGAAAAGAAATGTGTTAATTGTTTCGAATATATGCAACAATATTGTTACAAATATGATAAAATTTAAATAAATATTGAACCTTTTTGTTTCAATGATGTTACAGATATGTGACAATATAATAATTTATTGTTGCAACAAACTGAGTTGAAAAAGAAACGAGCACAGATACAAAAAATATAATCTACAAAATGAATTAACCTGGGAAGAAATCCGAGTAGCTAATTCTAAGCCAGGAATATATGAGAATGAATCTCTCATCGTGTAAAACATTGCGTTTTTTGCAATTTGATAGTGAGAGTAAATGAAGTATAGCCTATTTTATAAAATCTAATGTACTCCCAATCTGATGTAGGTTTAGGCCAAAAGCTGACTTTTCAGGTATAAAAGGTATGTACACAAATATAGGAAGATGTTTTTTTCAGAAAAATTGTTTTGGTATCAACTTTCAAATATATTGTAGATCAAAAGTTTCATCTCTTCGTTCCTAGGTTGTGGCCACACGTTAGCCATATTTGCCGCGAAACGTCCTAAAACTTACGAGATACGATAAGCATGCACTATAATGAATTTTTATTATAGGGTCTCTGCCATAAGTGATCTGGAGATTTAAACAGCATTAAAGCTAGCTCACGTTCATGTCCATGTGCCCATGGAGCTATAACATGAGTATTTCTGGAATTATTCAAAACAAGCAGAATTTTCTAACAATCCAGACATCTCACATAAGGATAAAAGTTAACACAATATTGATATCTGCTACAGCATATATTATACCTATTCATAGTCGCTCCGAAGTTAAATATATACCACGAAAAGGTAGACCTATATATATTCAACGGTCGTGAGACGAAGTGTGCTTCTTAGCCTGGAGATTGATATGCCTTTGGTTCTCTCCAAAAGTTCAAAATCCAATTCCAGCAAATAGGCAGCCTTTAATATGAATGTCTTGGAGTTGATCCGCAAGACTATTTTTCCATGACTTCCACCCCAATTCCATACTCTTACCCCTCCTCGATAGGGCTCTATTTGTCGGATAAACTGCTGTCTTTTAAAAATACGTATGATGAAGACCCCCTTTTTTTTTATATATATACGCTAGAAATATATAAATTCTGTTTCCTATTGTAAGCTAAAGAATATGACTTGGGGAAATCAGCCTAATGAGATGAAAACATGAAAACGGGGTTGTCCCATCCACAGGGGCTCGTTACCGCTATTATTTAGTTAATTAAGTTGATTACAGTGGGGGGGGGGGGGGGGTCAAGGTAGGGAATAAATGCATTTATTCCCTACGTTGACCCCCCTTCCCCTGTAATCAACCTAATTAACCAATTAACAACGGTAACGAGCCCATGTGGTCCCATCGAGCCACAACTGTTCCTATCATTCGGCATTATTGATATTAATCTAACCCGGGATGGCCTAATTTCTATTGTCAACAAGGTCTGTTCCTCCTTTTGAAATTTATCATTACATAACCAGTTTATCTGTATCTTAAATTGTGAAGACTTTTCTGTCTGTATAGCTCTGGGATCATATCTTTGTTGTTCTTTTGAAACGCGAGAGGCTAATTATCTAGCTATGTCCAATACATATAAGGCCTACATTGTCAGCCTTCATGTTCCAATAAGGTACATAATTTAAGCTTATACTATAGTTGTCCTGTTTTTTTATATAATACTGGTGTGATTGTGTACCTTCTCTCACAATGTCAATCGATTCCAATGAACACTAAATGAATCTCCATGTGATTTCTCTGTGATTGTTTGCCCCAAATGGGGCGCTATAATATGCAATAAAACATTCTGATTCTGATAGGAACATTTGTGGCTATGTCCCATCCAGGGATACAGTGTGCATACACCATTACGCAATATTTCTACAAATAGCCTGGTGACCCGCTGTTTTTATTTCACTATTTGTCTTATCTTAGTCAAACAGGATATTACTGAAAGTTTATAGGTACATTCTGACTTAGCCTAACAAGATATTACTAAAGTTTAGGTACACTCTGACTTTTAAAAATGAACGTGATCTACTCCCTTAATTCACCGCAGCCGATTCCACACATATAAACGAACACATCATGATAATTTAAAATAGTTATCAAAAAAATATTCATTTTTACTAGTACTAATTCGCCTCGTCACTACAAGATAGCCACTTGGTGATTTTAGGGAGAAAAAAAACCCACATCTGTTTATTCAATCGAAATCAAAAGCTCATGCACACGCATTGATCTGCATAGGTATTTCCCCTGCTAATCCTATGAATCCAGTGATACACGTTTCTTTGCCCTTCACAGAAGTTGTGTCCCTTGGATCGATACTCTCCTGGAATGTTCGAGTATTTTCTGGCGCATACATGTGGGTTGTTCACAAACTGTTTGATACGATGCAACTAGTTCTCGGAATAGCATAAAATGCAATAGAAAGTGCGGCGAAACAATACGACACAGCGTCAGTTATTTGGGGAATCCATCACAGGCGGTGGTTCACGAACTGCAACGAGATTGAGCATAAACCGTTGAACATTCAGAACGACAACAACAACAACAAAACGTTAAAAATGTCTGATGGGGATAGAAATCGAAGACAGCCTCAGAATATGAGAGGGCTGCTGAACTTTTGTACAGAATTGACAGCGAGAGAAGACAATACTACGACTTCAAGCTTTTCAGAAATGGATCCAGGGGTAGCTAAATTTTCAATCTGATTAAAAACAGATCCACTTTTTTTTAAATTTTTGGTACTTCAGAATCTTAGAATAGATCTCGCTTTTTAGCAAAAATTATATCAAATGATGTTGAGATGGTGAGATATAATGAGGTCTCATAAAGTTTGTGGAATAATTTCCATGCTAACGTATATGCACATTATTATTGATCATATCTTTGTCATGTCCTCTTAGTTACTGAGGAATAAGTTTTTATCAATTAATGACCAATAGATATATTTTGAGATAGTATCCCTGACCTATTTTGCCCCGATATACGTTAATCAAAATGCGGGATATGACAATACCATGAATGGCAGTCATTGGGTATGGTAATACCAGTACTGTAACACAATAAGGAAAATGTGGCTTTTTAAAAATATAAAAGAGTCATTTAGGACAATTATGTTAAATCTGTAATGTCATGCCCCCAAACTCGAAACTTCCATTTTTCAACACTGTTGAAGGTTAACACATTTCAAATCCAAGGTTGGTTTTCTTAGTAAAAGGGCGATTAAGTGCGCTTAAAATTCTGCAAAATGCACAGTATACTGGTTAGAATGACACAGTTACTGACCAGAAACACAAGGCCTCTTTCGCTTAACCCAATTTTGAAGATGTTCATTTTTATAAAGTTGCCGCTTTTTCACTTTCTCAGAGGAGAGAATGGCTTTCACAAGTGCTGGCCGACATGTCCACAAATCCTGTGGTGCATTTGAAGGATTGTGTCGAGTCCATGTTGAAGGCAGGGGAGAGTGAGGCAGAACAGGAGACAGTTGAGTCCATTCTAGAGGAGGTAACAGAGTGGTGTGAGGACATCGATCTGGCTAAAGGTAATTTACAGGATCAGTCTATATGGTGTTTGTAAGATCAAGAAGAGCTGAACATTGATCACTAATATGAATGTTGCATTGCACGAGTGATCACTCTCCCTAATCACTCTTCAACATTTTCATTTTCAAGGAGAGTGATCATAAAAAGAGTAATTTTAACCCTTTCACCGATTATTCCCTGTTTAAATGTACTGTACCTAGCTTATATTAAGCCAAATGCAGGGGTAGATTGGCGATAGGGTTAAGGAGATTAATGGCGAAAGAGAGTGATCAGTCTCTTTAAATTCGAGAGACTGCATATTAAATTTATATCGACAATCAAATGTTCTGTTTCTGTACCGTGGCACTCATGAGCAAATGCAGAATCCTAATTCAGTCACAGATATTCATGAGCTTCGCCAAGGGGGGAGTGTGTGTAAATGACCCTCTCTCAGAGCCCACGTATGATATTTCCCTGTACCGGACAGCACAATTCCATGTCCACTAATAAATGAAAAATGGCATTCATGGCATTTCTCATTCATGGGTAGAACTTGTGAACTCCCTGTTTCGAAGATGTCCTTCCTCTTCAGCTGACCAAGTGCACACTGCAGCTGAAAAATCACACTTTTGCTGGTTGAGCTATTTCTGAGATTGTGTGCACGGATTCCTTCCAGGAGGGTTACTTCCCCTGCCACCAGATATGCATTGCTGTGCTGATGCAATCAGTATGCAAAATTCTAACAATAGTTATACTTAAATATTAATTATTCCATTTCTGGATGGTTGACTGTAAAATCATCTGTGAAATTATGTTCTCCTTCGTCCTTCTGACTCTGATATAGTTTATGTATTTCCTATTCACAGATCTTCATAAGATTGGTGGTTTCCGGATATTTCCAATCCTGCAACAGAGCAGTAGTGCGGGTGTGCGTTCCAAAAGCCTGGGTCTCCTAGGGACCGTTGTTCAAAACAATCCATATTGTCAGCAAGCTGCACTGGATGATGGACTCATGCCAATGATATTAGAGCTTCTCGACAATGATGACGATGTCAGTGTGAAAACAAAAGCGCTATATGCTGTGTCCTGTAGGTATACCATAATAAGTTCTCATCACATTCATGTGATATGTGTCACTATAGAGCTGAAATATTGACGTTAGGCCTATTAAAAATAATTCTGTGTTTCTGGTAACGGCTGAAAAAAAATACAGGTAGGTAGGTAGGGTTTTTGTTGTTTTTTTGCTTTTTTGTTTTTTTTGCTTTTTTCTTTTCTTTGCCCAATCAAAATATTTCAAAGATGTACTGAATATCCATCATACTTATTCAATATACTAACCAAACTTTTTTTTTGGGATTGTGTGTGATATACAGAATGGATCGGAATGGAGTATCACAGCTCACATCAACTGAATCCAGGTTCACCAGACATTCGTCAGACAGAACTGCAGTTACATGTAGTGATATGGAATTGGAAGTCGTTGATTTAGAGAATTTATCACAGTTTGTATTAGAGGTTCCAGTTTAAGTTTGTTGCTACTCCACCTTGAAGCCTACATATTTTCTTTTCAATCGCAAACATTTAACAGTTTTTTTTATAACTTCATGAAATCTGGATAACATCTCTAGATACTAGAATTCCTTATATCAGAGTCGACACGCTAGTATAAACATGCAGGTCTTGAATCTACTCAATTGTTGATGGACAGCTGCTGAAGAATAGATATATCAGACTTTACATTTCAGTATTTCTTCTCTTTTTGGACAAAGGAGTTTGAAGACAAAGCAAAACACTTTCAGATGGACATCAGACTTTATATCCATTTGTGCTATTAAACAAATAACTTCTAGCAAAATCGACGATGTTGTCTGGCGTAAATAAAATTTATTTGAAGAGACTACAGTATTTTGGTAGAATTGCGGTCGAAAATGGCGAATTATGAGGAATTACAGCGGAAAATCTTAGTTTTTCATCTGCCTTTCTCCCTGGGTTTTTCCGACGTTTCGTCTCATTGGAAAGGGAATTCCTTGTAGTTTCTGATTGAAGGCTTGATTTCGAATGATAACATCGAGAAACTGCGAGGGTGTTTTCCCGTTTCTCTAGTAACGCTAACAACCGACCCGATATTGGTTACCTTGATTGGACAAGCGTGGTAACGTGACCTACATCGAAGTGCTCATTGGCCAGAGCCCTTCAACTGAGTCGAGCTGATCTGAGGGAGACGCCATTTTTATCTCATCGCGATGAAATTACGTGGCGCAGAAACTCAACAGAAATTTGAAAATAAAGCTTGTTTAGCGGATTTCATCGAAACCCGCACTTTGAAAATATAAACTGAGCTTCTGTACTTCAACTATACCAAAGAATAATATATTTTGAAGGGATTTTCTGTGAGGATTTTATATTTTCTGGGCGGCTTCTCGACAACGTTTTATGGAAATCTTCGTTGGCGTTTTTATATTTTTCCTTTTTATTTCTTCCTCCCGACTTCGTTATTCTGAGACAGAATATCAAGTTTACATCCAGGAAATCAAGTCGGGCTTAGCTAACAATATATGTATGGTTTTTATCAAGTTTCATGCATGGTAAATTTGAAAAAAAGCGATTTCAGAATGGTACATCGCTGTACTCGCATTGACAGAAGCAAAGGCAAGCCGGTATTGCGGCTCGTTGCATATTTCGTATGGAAAGACGAGAGCCATTTGAACGGCTCGCCGCAGCGTAACAGTAAACTTATCTACGGCGAATAGTGGTGGAATTTACATTTCTCTGCAGACACGGATAAAATTGTCCCGGTCATTTTGGGATATCCGCTCCGCAGAGTGCAATATTCTCCGTTGCAGAGGTACATTATAGTCGCTAACTTTGCTCTGAATACATATTATGTCTAGAACATCACTGTACGGAGATCGGGAAGTGCGAAACTGCGGTTTGGTGAGTTACGTCCCCTTGAAGCAAGCGAAGGGTTCGCAAAATAAAATGTTGAGAGCAAGATTTTGAGGTCGGTCGGTGTTTTTGCATTTTTATTTTTTTATTTCTTGAAAAAACTTTCAGGTCGGCTATGATCACACCAGGTAGGTCGGGTTACCGGAAACACAGGATTAATTTTAATATGCCTAATATACCTCCTGATACTCAGTAAAGAGTGAAGTCAAAGCTGGTTCAACATCCTATAATTAATTAGTTCATCAAGAGTCATTCTGTGTCAAAATAATAGATATACATGTAACCAACATTTCAATGTTTGTGCACTTATTAAATTGCTTAAATTAACTATTACATGCAAGCTAACAAGAGTTGTTCCCCTTCCTGTGACCAGTCCAGTATACCTGAGGAGTTGTCCCCCTTGATGTGCTTTTTCTGAAACTCAATTCCTTGACATTAGTTTCTGTTGATTCGGTCGCTGTCTACTTTTTAATTTTCATTACTTCAGTTAAAGGTGAATGTAATGAATGCAATTATCGAAATGTTTATCCATATTTTAATTGGATAGGTGGTAAGAGATGAATTGTTTTGGTAAAATAACAAGCCTCCAGAGTCAGCTCAGAGGAGAATGGAAAATTGGTTAATGAGGACCTATCTGGAAAACAAGCATCGCTTATGTACCGAGATTTTGGTACTGTTGTCAGTAAATCTATTGTGTTATCTAGGCTCATTATACAAAACTCAAATCATGACGTGTATGTATGATCGATGCCGTATACACTAGGTTGTGCTATGCGCCTGTCAATAGAATGAAAGTGCATGGTATAGTTTGTCTTTTGATCAGATGTATCCCCTGACCTTTCAGACTTCAGATGTCATGAATAATAAAGGATTAGTGACGAGGTAGTGAGCCTACTTGTACATACAGATGACAGCACCGATTGCAGTGCACCACTGCATAATGAAGTTGTCACGTAGCTCCATTTTCCTGCAAGTGTTGGGCTACTTATTTCTCAATTTATTTAAATGGACTTATTATCGACCAATGCTGGACATATTTTGTATTTGTGAAGAGTTCATAATTTCAAAACTGTTTACGAACATAAACATGAATAAACATAAAAAATGTGTCAAAATCAGTTCTGAGAAGCAGATGATGCCATCCAATAATGTTAATTATATTGGAAATTACATGAGAATAACATCTAAAGGATGTCTAAAATAGAACGTACTGTGACCCATAGAGGGATTGAATTATTAGAGGGATTCAATTATTAGAGGGATTCAATTATTAGAGGGATTCAATTATTAGAGTGATGATAGTAGTTTGCAGACCCACTCAGATGTTTGTTCATCATCCATGCTCTTAGAGGGGAGGGCTTGGTTCATGTACATCGGAAATACATTTTTCCCTCATTTTTCCGCTGAAGTTTGGGGACAGAATATTGACAGCACTATAGAGGAGTCACAGTGCAGTGAGTTTATATACAGCAGCATACATATTACAGCTATATACTGGGGGACATATCAGTGGCCTTGCTAATAATCTGTGTTATAATGAGGGATAAGTGTATGGATTTAATTCCGGAGAGGGTCCAGAACCTCTTTTTCAGGGTTATGTAATTTAACCAACGTTCAGATGAAATAATTTCCCATGTATTTTTCTTCTCCAGTCCAGTGGCAGACTCGGATGTATTACAATTTGGTGCTCTCAAGTTTGAAGTGAATTTCACCCCTGGTCACACGGTTGGTCATGTGATCTATTTACTGGACGGTTCTCCATTCGGGGCACCTGATTCTCTGTTCTCAGGAGATCATCTTTTCCTCTCTGGTTGTGGTGAGTACTCTTCTGCTCGAAGAGGTCAAATGTATCATCGATCCCACAATGGACAGTCAGTCCCAGTTCTTCCTATGCTTACAAGGGAAATATTTAAACTTGTGATAACTGGCATATATTTGAATATACTTTTCATATTACCTTTCCTGAAAACAACATTAAATTTTAATTCTCTCTCTCTTTCTCTCATATTCCCTTGCTCGAAGAGAGGGTCTATAGGCTTAACTTAATGTCATATTTTGGCAAATTTAAGTTGAATATGTGCCACTTATCACAGTGCATGTAACTGCTCTGTCTCTTTTAGCAATTAGACTGATATGGAAGATGGAAAACTTATAAGTCTATACATAGACGTATTAATCAACATAAACCCACAATCAAGTACAATTTGTCACCGAACCCCGTATGAATTTATACGCTCATTGGTCGATTACACGGCTTGAAATAGCCATATCACGACAAACGGGTTTGAAATAATTCACACACGGGTTTGAAATAGTTTGTAACCTGTCGCTCTTGACTACCGATCAAAACGAGGCTATGGAAATTCATCTGCTACAGATTCCAAAAATGTCAACAAAACGAAGGTTTGTCGCGCTTTTATCTCGACTGGGGGCTTTTTCAGCTTTCTTCCAATGATGATTGTTTTTCAATTCCAGAATATACGAGTGATATTAGAAAGAATCTATTATTTGGTGACAAAATCGTTATCGAGGTTTGAGTCAGGGTTGATCGGGTTTTGTGACCTGCCTGTGAAATTTCAACCCTTCGTCGCTGCGCGGCTCAAGGTTGAAATTTCACAGGCAGGTCACAAAACCCGATCAACCCTTCCTCAAACCTAGATAACTCATAATATCATTGGTACATACACTTGTATTCCATGACACATTGTTAAGAGGATCTTTGCATCTTTATTCAGGTCGTAATTTTGAAGGTGCACCAAGCACAATGCTCCGATCTCTAGATCATCTAGCACAGCTGAAAGATGACACCTTGGTTTGGCCAGGTAAGACTTTGAGTTACCTTCAAATTGCTAGTAGTCCAGGGTTCACACTGGTCATTAAAATCCTGGAAAGTCATGAAATTTGAAAATAAATTTTCCAACCCTGGAAAAGTCATGAAATTTTATATGCTCAAAAGCATACAAGCCCTGTGCGCTGCACAATATTGCCCAATCTCCATCACTGTTTTCCTCCAGCCTGACCTTTAGTGATCAAGCCAGTAATTTAGTCTCCCTGGTTCAGTCAGCAATATAGTTTCCTTCTGGAAGATGGCCGCATATTAATTTTCCAACAAAAATATAGGCTAGCATATCATGAAGTCTATGATAGCTGCTTTTTGTTCCAGCCATTTTCAGCATAGATTTTTAGTTTTAAACTGGAAGACAGCCAAACAGCCTCAAATTTGGATAGTCTACAAGATTTTGTGAACTCTACAAGTACCTTTCTTCACTTCAGGTCATGAATATGCCTCAGATAATCTGGAATTTACAGCAGATTTGGACCAGAACAACCAGTCTGTTCAGGTAAACTCTCCTGCTACATGTACATCTACCAAGTTCAATATTTGTACATTATGTACTCAAACTACAGACCTGTGGTTTTGGTGTGTTACAGGGGAATTTATTTCCTATTTGGTTGAACAGTGTTGTTTTCTATTTATTGACCATATTTGGATTGAATGGATGGTAAAAGATGTATTGGTTTTGTAAAACAACCAATCAAATCTTGAGTCAAATTAGAGGGAGAATGGAAAGTCAGTGAATGATGGCCTATCCCTAAAATGCGCATCGCTTATAAATGTCTCTTGATTTTGGTACTGTTTTCAGTAAATTATGATGTCATCTACATGTAATTTCCATATCCATAAGGGAGCGTAGCAAAAATCGGAACGTTCCGATGGAACATTTGCGTCCAATATTGGATGCAGCCACGTTCCATTTTCAGCTACTGGAATGTTCCACAATTAGAGGAACGTTCCCCTTGAACGTTCTGTACAGAGGGAACGTTCCTGCTGAACGGTCTGGTTTTAAATACAAGAATGTTCGGGTGCATCAGAACGTTCAGGTGCTTCAGAACGTTCGGGTACCTTCATGCTGAACGTTCCTAGTAGGTGGAACGTTCCGAGTTACTGGAATGTTCAACAGTGGGCATTCTCTTGTTCCACTGGAACAAAAATCGCGTTCCGATTTTTGCTAAGCTCCCTAACCCTACGACATGTGATGCTAGATCATGTCATACCTACATCAATGAATCGAAGACATCACTGTCAGGGTTCCCAGCCACTCAGGGAAATCAGGGAGAATGATTTTCCAGTTTTCCAGTCCGGGAAAACTCATGGAATTTGAGAAAAATACCCAACATCAGGGAAAACTCAGGGAAATTAAGTACATGTAGTAAGAGAGGAGTCACATGTGGCTGGCCATGTTGGCTTTTTAGTACACACCAGGGATGCACAATTTCCTTCTTATTAATCACCTCATTAATTGCATACATGTATCAGTCTTTTCGATGAGCAAATTAAGGGCGAGATGTAAATCACTCTCCTGAAATGCTTTGGGGGAGCGGTCGCTCTCCTTGTCCATTGCTCGCCCAAAACACTACTGGGAGAGCTATTGCTCTGCTGGGACGAGTGATAAAATATAGTATAATTTAATTGGAATATATTTATCAATTTTATGTAATTTTCAGTTTTAAATAAATTTCCAATGTACATGTATCTAAACTATTCTAAATATTTTGAACCTGGTATATACTATTCTTCGTCGCTATGATGGCATTGTTTATTTTTAGAATTTACAATTCAAATCAAATGAGCAAATTAAGGGCCTGGCCATATTTACTGGGTTCATCTTTCTCGGACCCAGAATGTTCCAGAATGGATATTCCATGGGACTTTCCTTCAACCTGTGCCTCAAGATATTACTCTTCGTTTCGGAATTGGTATCCTCAATACAGCTGTCAAATGATTTTTTGGCCACCCACGGAGATTAGGATGTCCGGAGATCTTGTCTCTGTACCGTGCACACAGCTTGCACCAGACGAATGTGACGTACTGACGACCATCCGGTTGTAAAACAAACGTGTTGTTGAACGGCTATTCCCCAGTTGTTGAAGGTTTTCAACTCTACTTTGTTTCCTTTTGGAATGCTTGCCATCGCTAAAGAGACGATATGTTCAACAGGATTATCACTCGAGCAAAACACGGAGGCTGCATGTCACATATACGCCGGTCTTCGGCAGCTCTCGAAGGTGCAAACTGCCCACCCAGAGATAACACTTGCTCGCTGTTTCCATGTGAGTGTAACAGATGATGAACCAGTGATCGTGCTCGTTGTGTCTTTAATAAGCCAATCTCGCATCAGTTTGCAAAAGGTCAGGACGTTCGCGATATGCGCATGTCAAAAGTCTAAGTTTATTTCCGCTTTCTGTTTGAGTTTTTATCGGAGGTACGCTCGTTGGAAATTAAAGTTTTACGGGAGGCGATTCTGTTTTTTTTATGATACCACTTTGTGGGATTTCGTTACAAATATGGGAGAGTGATAAATCGGTCACCTGGAGGTCTTTGGGTGTGTGTGGGCGCGAGCGCGAGCGATCGCTCGTCCTTCCTTGAAAAGACTGTGTATGCTGAGGAATGGATGACTGTAAGGGGAGAAGGGAGCCATTGCATGCATTTGTGCAAGTTGCCTATGTATCTTAGTGTTCTAATTGCTACAACCCGGTCATGGAAGAAATATTTCTCAGGGAACTTGGGAAATTAATCAGGGGAAAATCATGGAATTTTGTCCATGAAAAGCTGGGAACCCTGACTATGGAAGCATATTATCCTCTTGTGGCGTCATGCCGCTCTATAGTTTGTCGTCTTGTCAAGTTGATCCCCACAATCTTTTGGACACCAGATGGCACAAATAACAATCATATAGTAACAAGGTAGTGAACCGAGATGACGCTACTGCAGCGGACCACAGGGAAATCAAGTGGAAGTAATCATGTAGCTCTCTTCTCCTACGAATCAGGCTGCTTATTTTTTCTTTTTATTATTTAAGCAAAGGGACAATCGACTAATGAGGGAAATATTTAGTGTATGTGAAAAGTTCTTTATTTCAATACTATTGACATTGTTGGCATCAAGTTTGTTCATAATTCTTTATATCCACCCATCTTTGTGTTCTCGTTGCATTAAAATTACATTTGTTTTATTACATTTAAATGTTTAAAGAGGTAGTAGCGCGATTTTAATTGTTCGAGTAAACTGAACATCATGATCACCTGCAACATTTTCCAAAGGCTTTTCAAGTCTCGAAGTCTCGAATTTCGTATAGGGTCCAATATTGTTAGATTCTTCAATTCAGTCTAGTGAACAAGATGGAAATGAGAAATGACTGAGATGACGTCGGATAACGTGACCTGGTGTCCATGACGTCATGTTAGAAGCAATCACTGTACGATAAAAGTTCTATGACGTTGCAAAGCATCACACTTAGAATGCCGATGCGCGTAATTGTGATGTCATCTCAGGCACTGGAGCCAAGTGCAGGTGCTGTCATGTTTTTCAGAGAATGTTAGAAATGTGATTTCAATGCCCATGATATTAAAATTGAGGTCACAAATAAACGTTCACCATAGTAGATCTCGACTACTAAATAACTTTTATCAAAATCTGTTATTTGCTGAATATTTTCTAAATGCCGCTACTACCTGTTTAATGTTTGATTGACAGGATAAGTTGGCCTGGGTAAAGGATAAACGGAAGGACAGACTGTGTACAGTGAGTACAAGTTTTTATTTGAATACATGTATGATCTATGTATTTGTAGTAGAGGATAACAGTGGTTCACCCTGGAAACTCAATATCATTCAGCTTCTGCCCGGGGTATTGCTTTTGCAGTTGAAGATAAACAACATGGTGCCACTCCCTTGAAGTTTAAAATCTAACATGATTTTGGGAGAGGGGAAGGAAGTGGGCATTATGGCCCAGTTCATACCTCAGTTACTGGAGGGCGTTATGACCATTCATACCTTGGTTACTGTTTGATGGACAACTTCAAAACTTACATGGAAGATGCTTAGTGCCTTGTAGATGTGCAATGCCAGGTTTTTGTTACCCATTCCAATGCTTCCCCCAGAGTCAAGGCCCTTAAGCCTGCCTGTCAAGGGGGAATGGCCCCTCAAGGTAAAAAATCATTATGGTGGTCCTCAGTTACATTTGGTTGCTCAAAATGACTGTAGGTTTGACTGTATTTACATACATACAATGCAATAAGCTCCATTGTAGTCCCGCCCCGTGAGGCTTCCAGGGATTGACCTGGGATGTCGTTGTGCACACCGTAGGTCATGGTAAGAATAGTCCTCAGCTCCTCAGACAGCTTGTCATAAGAGGTGACTAACTGAGGCACCGATGGGGTTCCCGAGTGTGAAAAGGAATAGGACCCCACCTGTGTGGTTCCCGGGTGTGAAAAAGGATAGGACCCAACATCGTGATATAACTGAAATATAGTTGAAAGTGACGTTAAATCATATTCACTCACTCACCCCATTGTAATTCCAGAAGTACCGCATATTTGTACCGCGTATGCACACCGGGCATGAGACTGAAGGGCAGGTTCTCCCACATGCGTTTTTTTCAAATGGTGCAAATGACAACTTTAGCACAAGTAAACTGTAAGAAAATATCGATCGATGCTTTGCTACAATGAAGCGTCTCAAGACGGCGGCGTTGCTGGCTCTCATGAAAAAAACACATGTGCGTTAACCTGCCCTTATGCCTGGCGTGAATATGCGGTATTAACTATGCGGTACTTCACTGATTACGACAGGGTTTTATTGACAAAACATTATATCAGTTCATATTATCAGGTTGAGAAAGTCCTGAAAGAATGCTGAAATCCTTAAAATTGTCTGTAAGGGTTGTAATCCTCTTAAATTATTTTTTTTTCTGCACAATCGATCGTTTCTCATATTTTCACCATAAAATTAACTGTAATAGTTTGAGAAACGTTTATTAAGGCATAGGAATTGTCAGCCGTTTGGGTGGTTTCAGATATTTTCCTTATACATGTAATTTGGAATTACTGAAAAACAATCACTATTGTGGATTTAAAACTTTTTCAGTTTGATTTCAAACTTACCATGCTTACTAATATCCATGCGTTTCTTTTCAGTCCCCTTCCACTATGGGAGAAGAGAAACGTTACAACCCCTTCTTGAGGACAGACGACGGTGGCATTTTACAGGCTCTCGGTGTTGAGATGGGCAAGGATTTTGAATCGAGCAAAGATACTGTCAGAGCCAGTGTTCTGGCAGAACTACGAGAAAGAAAGGACAATTTCAAGTACAAGCTTTAGAATGGGCCTCAGAGAAACTCAGTGATTGGCTGGAGTTTCTTGTAATTTTCTCATCAACCAATGAAAATGTCAGATTCGTATTCAAAATTTTGAATGAACCAATGAGGTGTTGTGAAACTGAAAGATGCGCTGGAGCTCCAATAATGATTCATTGGAGAAGTTTATTCAGATGCATTCAGAAAGTCTATTGTCGACTATTTTGAATCTGGTCCGGAAAGGTAATATTGTCCTCACGATTTCTACAGTATTCCTGTCTCAATGTCTCCAGAAGGTGCTTGATGTTGGATCCATTGTTGACAACCAAGTTTGGATTGCTGAAATCCACCAGCCCACCTACATGTACATGTATCACCCAGCCTGTTTATATTGATCTATATCAAGATTGTTCATTGGCAGAAAAGGTATCCTACAATCAGTATTTCTGTAACAATTTGTGACAAGATTTCTGATTGGTTTAAAGGAGGTTATCCCTCATTGAGCTGTCTGAAATATATCTTTCTAAATTCTTCCTTTCATCCTGCTCCATAAACCCCTCAGTAATCAATACTCCACCTCTGGACTCTTGATCCAATGATGTGTGAATGTTCTTTGACTCAATGAACATGGGGATGGCACAGAAATTTTACAATGCACACTGTATAAGCAGCATAAGGTAAATGATAAATGCACTTTCAATTTTTAATTTCAATCGCCAAGTGCCTAGGTAGAACAATTTTAGATCCTCAGATCAGAGTTATATATTTCTCATATCAATGACCATGATAAATGGATACATACCGGTAGTACATCTACATTTCTGAATCCTGAATCCTGTGTCAATGTTTCAAACTGTTTGAATCCGGTTGTGAGACTGTTGTACACTTTTGCACATTATTCATAAATCTATACATTCTCAAAAACACAAAATATATGTTAGCATTCTGATTCTCGTGTCATCAGATTGTATAGCTTTGATTGTCAGATACATTGGGGTTAAAATGCGGCTTTTGTGCACATAGATCTCAGCCAATCAGCATCACCCATTACTAAACAGTGCAGAGTGGGCCCGGGATACCCTAGCTAATCAGGACATATTTGTGCTCTTGACAAATAGTTAAGCATATACTGTCATACTGTCTGTGTCACATTATGACACAACATGGTTTTCGTGGCTTTATCAGTTAATATTCAACATTAGCTGTCAAAATTCACAATATATTCCAAACTCTATCTGTGTAATTATTTTTCATCAAAAATATTTCCGTGACATCAGAAATTGTTAAAAAAATCTTCAAAGCTTGTCTCATCCGAGCAATCGGCATACATTGCTGTGAAACCAACCGGGCGCGTCCATTTTCACCCACAGGAGAGGCACTGCGCTAGGTAACTCATACCGCATAGTCACACTGAAAGCAGAAGAAAGAATTATCTCCCCTAGCACACTACCTCTCTCCGGCTCCTATGGGCGAAAATGGACTTGCTCGGTCTTTAGGCATGATCGGGTATACAACATGCACTTGCTCGGACGAACAAGCTTTGGAGATGTTTTTAACAATTTCTCATGTCGGAGAAATATTTTTGATGACAAATAATTACACAGATAAAGTTTGGAATATATTGACACCTAATGTGTATTAACCGATAAATCTACGGAAACGACATTGTGTCGTAATGTAAGACAGACAGTAACTTGTTCATTCTTCTATGAGACATACTGTACTGTATGCAGTTTCCATGTCTTGTATGCAGATACACGCTTCCTGTGTCAATCAAAATGTGCTTGCTCAATGCCATCAGAGGTTGTTACTCTGAAAGTTAAAAACTCTAACAGTAGGAGAATATCAGTTGCTGTATGGTTCCTGTACAGTAGGTGATCAGTAAAGTGGTCAGTACTGAATAGTAACTGGTTGGCACTATTATGAAAGAATTCTGATTAGTACATTGTACCTAATAGTACCTACATAAATATCTAACTTCACAGGCACTGATACATCAATTGTTTAGCGCCACATCGACCATTTCTATTGCTGACAGCAAAAAAAAAAAAAACCTGAAAAAAACCCCTCCCTGTTTTTTTTCTCCAAAAAATGCCTGTGTAGCATTCAAGGGGATGCTTGTTTTCCATTACTTAGGCCATTGTTACTTAATATGTAGGTGTAGCTGATCAGTACTATACATACAATCACCAGTTGGTAAGTTGGTACTGATCAGTACTATGTATGCAACACCAGTTGGCACTATATGGTAAGTCCTTAGTTTGTGGAACTGTACAGCTACTCAGCAGTCACCATATTGGAACTGGAACATAATGATAAGTATTATTTAATTTGTTAAGTACTGCATAATACTGCAAGAAAGGGACACTCAGTTGTATGGTTCATACTCCATATAAGGATCGTGAGACAATGCATACAATAGCCAAGTTTTACAACAATGTGTCTAGACTTGAGCCTTTTCAGCTGAACAGAGACTCAGACAATAGCTTCCTAATGAAGTATCTACCAGTTGTATGGAGTAGTGAGTATTTGTCTCTCATGAGCTGCATATGCTTTGAACTCTCCTGTCATTTTCAAATATATGACCATGAAATACATGGGGAAAATTTCAACTTAGTGAGCTCACTCTTTTATGTGTATCTCCACTTTCTGTTCAATGCTGTTTGTGGTCATGATTGAAATTTTATAGAAAGGCAACCTATCAAAAAATGCTAAATGTATATCTGCATATGTGTTTAGTGAAGCGTTCTCATAACATGTCTCATGGTGCATTTTAGATTGTCTCCCAAAGAAAATTTAAAACAAACTTTTGTGCTGAAGATTTATGAGGCGTGCTTATGAAATGTAACGTTGTATTTACATAAAGACTACCTATATTGTTTTAAGGTGAAATGCAAAGTTTTTCATATTTCCCTTTTTAGCTCATCTGGGCCGAAGGCCCGATGGGCTTATGTCATGGCCTGACTGTCCGTCGTCCGTCGTCCGTCGTGCGTCGTCCGTCGTCCGTCGTCCGTAAACATCTTCTTCTCTGAAACCGCTTGGCCGATTAAGCTGAAACTTGGCATGCATGTTCCCCCCAATGAGTACACCAGAATTTGTTCATGCCGTGTCGATACGATTTTAAATATGGCTGCCATGGCGGCCATCTTGAATTTGCCAGTGAAATCTTGTCATCATTATTTTTCGGTAACTACTGCATGGATCTTTCTCAAATTTGGTACACGGGTTCCTCTTGGGGTCTAGTTGTGCAAGATATCTTTTGTGGTCCGATTCAAAAATCCAATATGGCCACCAGGCGGCCATCTTGGATTTCCCGATGAAACATTGTTGTCGCGATTTCTCAGAAACTACTGCATAGATCTTTCTCAAATTTGGTACACAGGTTCCCCTTGGGGTTTAGTTGTGCAAGATACCTTTTGTGGTCTGATTCACAAATCCAATATGGCCACCAGGCGGCCATCTTGGATTTCCCCATGAAACATTGTTATTGCGATTTATCAGGAACTACTGTGTTGATCTTCCTCAAATTTGGTACACAGGTTCCCCTTGGGGTCCAGTTGTGCAAGATACCTTTTCTGCTCTGATTCGAACATCCAATATGGCCACCAGGCGGCCATCTTGGATTTCCCTATGAAACTTTGTTATCGTGATTTATCAGGAAGTACTGCATGGATCTTTCTTAAATTTGATACACAGGTTCCCCTTGGGGTCTAGTTGTGCAAGATACTTTTGTGATCTGATTCAGAAATCCAATATGGCCACCAGGTGGCCATCTTGG
The DNA here is from genome assembly GCA_036873755.1 of Hanleya hanleyi. Classification (NCBI taxonomy): domain Eukaryota; kingdom Metazoa; phylum Mollusca; class Polyplacophora; order Lepidopleurida; family Hanleyidae; genus Hanleya; species Hanleya hanleyi. Next base: position 23,293 of record JAVTVY010022234.1, read on the forward strand.
ATTTCCAGATGAAACATTGGTATCGCGATTTCTCAGGAACTACTGCATGTATCTTTCTCAAATTTGGTACAGAGGTTCCCCTTGGGGTCTAGTTGTGCAAGATACAATTTGTGGTCTGATTGAAAAATCCAATATGGCCACCAGGCGGCCATCTTGGATTTCCAGATGAAACATTGTTATCGTGATTTCTCAGGAACTACTGCATGGATCTTTCTCAAATTTGGTAGAGAGGTTGCCCTTGGGGTCTAGTTGTGCAAGATACCTTTTCTGCTCTGATTCGAACATCCAATTTGGCCACCAGACGGCCATCTGGGATTTCCCTATGAAACTTCGTTATCGAGATTTATCAGGAAGTACTGCATGGATCTTTCTCAAATTTGGTACAGAGGTTCCCCTTGGGGTCTAGTTGTGAAAGATACAATTTGTGTTCTGATTGAAAAATCCAATATGGCCATCAGGCAACCATCTTGGATTTCCAGATGAAACATTGTGATTTCTCAGGAACTACCGCATGGATCTTTCTCAAATTTGGTACAGAGGTTGCCCTTGGGATCTAGCTGTGCAATATATCATTTGTGTTCTGATTGAGAAATCCAATATGGCCACCAGGCGGCCATCTTGGATTTCCCCATGAAACATTGTTATTGCGATTTCTCAGGAACTACCTCATGGATCTTTCTCAAATTTGGTATACAGGTTCCCCTTGGTGTCTAGTTGTGCAAGATATCTTTTCTGCTCTGATTCAAAAATCCAATATGGCCACCAGGCAGCCATCTTGGATTTCCCCATGAAACTTTGTTATCGCGATCATGGATTTCTCAGGAACTACTGCATTGATTTTTCTTAAATTTGATACACAGGTTCCCCTTGGGGTCAAGTTGAGCAAGATACCTTTTCTTGTCCGATTCGAAAATCCAATATGGCCGCATCTTGAATTTCCCATGAAACTTTATCATGAAATCTCAGGAAATAACTGCATGGATCATTTAGTGTTCAGGGGGGACAACACAAGTTAGAAACTCATCTATTGCAGTTCTTTAGTAAAAATTTCTCACAGCTACGTTCTCCAGTTACAGACAGATGAGCTACAGTGCCGTGGCACTATCTTTATATTCTTCATGGGCTAGTGAAGGATGGAAATATCAGCCTATCTACTCCGTTTGGTTGTATTTGAAGTATTTTATCTCTTGGTAGCTTTTGAAAAGTACTTCCAAGTTGGTATTTCAAGCCCGGCCGATTTCAGAAATGAAATCCACTTCGCTTATCTGCCCTTGTTTGACGCTGGTTGGTGATGTCACATCAGAGCACCTGGCCGGACGTTAATACTTGTAATGTTCAGTCTCCAGGCGGCTGATCTTACGTGATGTCACAATCAAGGAAAGATCAGCGATGACATTTTGCAAATCTGAATTCAGTTGACCTAGGGCTACCAATTTTTCAAAAGATTCTAGCAGACAAGATCATTCAAAATAAACCAAGTGAAGTAGATAGACTGGTATTTGTGTCATTATTCATCCTATGTAAAATGTAAAAAGGAGAATCCAAAAATCTTTGCATTTCACCTTAAGGTATAGAAAATAGAACTTGAAGAGAAAACAAGTTAAAGTAGTTTACCCATTGGTGGGTAAAATTCATTATCATGGTACTTTTATATAGTGTTATTAGTGTTTTGTTCAAAATAAATCAACAATCTTGGTGATCCATGTAAAAATGGTCGAAGCAGTAAAAGTTTTGTAATGGATTTGCTATGCAAGTTGGAGGTTTTTGAAACAGTTCTACCAGAATTTATGTAAGAATGATTTTGATTTTTGATTGGTCAGCACGTCTCAATACGGATGTTGAACATTGATTGGTGGATTTGTGATCGGAGCAAATCTTGATGCTACCTCATGTAGAGTTAGTTCCCTTTATATTGCGCATAGTTATCTCTTCAGTGGATATGTTTGTTTCATATCATTTTCAACTTTGAAATGAAGACATGTTAAGAAGTAGATGTTACAATATGGATTGTATTTTGTGGTAAGGATTCATTTAACAGGTTGGATGAGGGCTCTCCAGTTTTGGAGGCAACAAAATCATTTCTCTTGAAAAACTATTAAAATACAAACAGATTTATAGTTATAAATTAATATATAGTTACATATATTTAACATTTTTACCACTATATATTGTTTACTTCACCTATTTCAAGATATTAAAAAATGCTGTGGAAAAATGAAAGGCCTTGAATTGTGGAAAGATGAAGTAGATTGTACAGCCTCTGATGTGAAGAGAATATATTATTCATGGGAAAGCAGGAATCCATTTGCAGGAAATCTCTGTTTGCAAGGGAGAGAAGTGAGCTCATGGTCACTAACTTTCCAACAGTCATAGAAAAGAAATTAGACCAATCTCAATGTATGGTGTATACATGTAGGTATGATAGACTTTATAGTTAGGAATTACCTATTAATCATGTTTTTAGACTAAATATCTGACTGTATTTAATTTCATATTGTTCATGATTCAGATACATTATTAAAAGTGTAACTTCTGAACAAAAACTAAAGGCCTTGTAGGATAAATGCTCTCATACGTTGTGAAAAACATGATCAATGTAAGTTTTTTGGTTCAAAGTGTATCGGAAGTTGTCGTTTTGTCAGAACATTTGGATTATTTAGCATAATGTATACATCACCAGAGTGTCTCATTGTTATAGTATTGTCTGTTTGTACAGAACATTTGCTAATTATCCTGGTTGTCCAAAGATCTGGTGAACTGGTTTTCAGAACACTTGACAGATTGTCAGAACCTCAGGTTTCCAGGTTGTTGAATAATTTGCAGGTTTCCTGGTTTGATAGGTTGCCTGGTTGTCCGAACATTAATTGTAGTGTTTCGGTTTCCTCAGAACATTAGTTGTTGCAGGTTGTCAGAACATTTGTCAGGTTTCTGGTTTTTATCAGAAGATTTGCCAAGTTTCCTGTTTATCAGAACATTTGTTAGGTTTCTGGTTTGTCAGAACATTTGTCAAGTTTCTGGTTTGTTCGAACATAAATTTGTAATGTTGCCTGGTTGTCAAGATTTGTGCTGTTTCTCGGTTGTCAGTAAATTTGTAGTGTTTCCTTGTTGCCAAATGCTGGTTGTCAACATTTGTAATGTTGCAATGTTGTCAGAACAATTGTGATGTTCCCATGATGTTGAAACATTCAGACGTGAACTAGTTGTAAGAATATTTGTGATGTTCCCTGGTTGTCAGAACATACATGTGTGATGTTGCCTGGTTGTCACCCAATTTGTAGTCTTTCCTGGTTGTCAAATGGTAATGTTGCTAATGTCAGAACATTCACAATATTTGCCTGGTTCAGAATACATGTATTTCTAATGTTACCTGGTTGATGGAACATTCACTGTGAATGTTCATTTGTCAGAACAATATATATTTATATTATTGCTTGGGTGAAAGAACATCAGTGACAGGTGTCTAGCTATGGAGCATTGGCACTCGGATACTTGGGACATTTGAAGTGTTGCTCCATAACAAGTTTGCACTTTGGGCTGGTTGTCAGAAAATGAGCAACATTTCCTTCTTGTCAGAATATTCGCAATTGTCGACATATTTTAGCAGCAGTTACTCTGATGGGCATATCGGTCATGTGAGATGAAGTGACGTTAAATTACTGGATTTGCAATAGTGGCAAATGGGTCAGTGGTCGGCCATTGTTCCATGTCAAATCATGTTGAAAAGTGGTATTTCCTCTTCATGAACTATAGTGAGTGAGTGAATAGAATTTAACATCGCTTTCAACAATATTCCAGCTATATCGCGAGGAACCAACTAATCACCACCCAGACAAGTTGCATTCCTGCTACTTCAAAGAAAAAATCTTTGAAGCAGCATGGAACCAGACAGTCCCTCCATCCACCCTATAAAACAATGAGGACAGCACACAAGACACAGACAGGACGCTTACATGGTGCAATAAAGACAAGTGATATTACTGTGCTAGACATCACATTATCAAGTTCCTTGAACTATATGATCCCCTTTGATGCTTTAATGTCATTAGAACAGCTACCATTGCCTGAAGCATTTTATCTGGAGTCAGGACATTTCCAGTGTTGCTCCACGTTATAAGGAGATCTGCTTTGTTGTGCCAGCTAGGTTGTGAATACTATATGTGATGTACATTTATCCCTCATTGTAATGCGGAAGTTGGGGGGACAATATTGACTGCACCATACAGGGAAGTCGCAATAAAATGAGTGTTCATAACACAGGGGCTCGTTACCATTGTTAATTGGTTAATTAGGTTGATTACAGGGGGGGGGGGCGGTCGAGGTAGGCCTCATTTATTCACAAGCTTGACCCCCCTGTAATCAACCTAATTAACCAATTAATAATGGTAATGAGCCCCTGTGGTTCACAACAGCAGGATTTATTACGGCTGTTTATTTGGGGATGTAACCATGGTAACATTGACTGTGTTATACTGAAATCATGTTATAAACAGAGACAAGTGTATGTTGTTACTTTTGTATTCTGTTCTATTGCTATATATTTGTAAACCCTATTTCTTCTAATTATTCAGACGGCAAAACTTAACTTTGTGCTACTGTGGAGAGAAATTCTGCAAACATTCTACAAACATTCACCAGCTATCTTTTCAGTTCTTGGGATAAATAACTTCTCCATGCCACTGAATTTAGCCTCAGTTGACAAGAAGATGGAATTTTTCTGATTCTAAATCTAAAAATGCTGTTTGAAAAATTAGAAGAAGTAGGGTAGCCTACTTTCTGAACTGGCTGACATGTCTTACATTGCCCCATGAAAAAGGTTGTTCCTTACCATAAAATAATCATTTTAGTCAAACAAATATGGTTGTATAATTTTGTGTGTTTTACTTGAGAAGACTGCTTTGCCAAAAATACCCAATAGTAGGTAAAGGTACAATGCTTCGAGACAGAGACAAAGACGTTATACCAACCAGTACAATTTGTACTAGACATTTTTCTCATCTTTCCTGAGGGCTGTGATATTACAATCATCTGCTGGAAATAAAAAAAAATGGCATATATTTATTCTGTATCTGTGTACCCTGAAAATTCACAAAAATTGAGCATCTAGAATTTTGTTTTATGGTTCCATCAAGTTTTTTTTGTGTTTGAACTTAGTTCTTTGGTGTTCATCCTGTAGGGTAATCAAATCATTCAGACACTGTCTATTGCAGGGAATGTTGATATTCTAGGGCTTGTAATTAACCATCAAGGGTGCTTGTCACATTAATTGCCTTCTGAGAAGCATGTAAACGATGCTGAGATATATTACTGATGATTATTCTATACTTTTCTATAGGTAAATCTTATTGGAACTTGTTAGTTTTCCCAGGCTGGAAACATTAAGATATTATTTGGTGCACCTGCATGTACATGTATGTCATGAGTTTTTTTCAGCTTTTATTTAAAGTAATCCCTCTAATAATTCAATCACGGGATGAAATTTTCCACCATGAAATATGTGGGTGATCAAATATATTATTCCCCGCAAGATCCTGCATGGTTGGGGGATATAGAATCGCTGCTTGTCTGTGTATGAGTGTGCATCATGTTTTCCTGTTAACACGATAACTTGAAAACTGTATTCAATTCACTCTAAATTTTAACTGAAGATTGGAGAATAGCTCTCAGTCTGTTGATTTTGAGGTCACTAGGTCAAAGGTCAAGGTCACTTGGGCTAGAAAATCTGAGAAAAATCTTCGATTTCATTTTATGAATTGGTATGAAACACTGGATATATAGGGACAAAGAAGAACCTTATTTTAAGTTTAGGTCAAAAGGTCAAGTTCACACAAGCCAGAGAACCTGTAAAAAATCTCCTGTTTCAAGTCCTGTCGCAAAACTTTATTCCTACCTTACACATGAGGCAGTAAATAACCCTATTTATTTTGAGGTCCATATGTCACGCTTAAATAGGCCAGAAAAGGTGGGAAATTGTATTTTTACTGTCATAACTCAGCTCAGGGATGATCTAATTCAAGTAAAACTCGAACACCTTGCAAGTAATTGGGGAATGAGTTCTGTCTACCCATCAGAGTTGTTACAGAGTTGTCTTCCCTAGGGGATTTGGAAGACTAAGAGTTGTCTCCCCTCTCCTGTCTATCATGTCTTGAGTCACTTAATAATCTAACGCTGGCCCTCCAGCTTAGGGCAGTATGGTTTACCATACCATGTTTGTCTGGCACAGGAGATAGATTATAGTGCCAAACAAATCCATTGTGATCACCAGTGTCTGGAGAGCCTAATTTTCGAAATTCAATTTTTTTTGTAGTTTTTGTTAGGGTTAGGGTTTTGCTAGGGTATGTTTGTTTGGGTCATCGTCGCCGTGTGACCAATAAGGTTAGGTGCGACGTTAAACTTCAAACAACCAACTCTTCATCTGAAGAGGATGGGGGGGTGCTTCATCAGCATGTTGGTGAACTATTCTGCTGAACACAAAGAACAAACTTAATGACATTTAAGTAGATTTAATCTTATTGAGTTATTTTGTGTCTATTTGAATGACACAAGACGTCATACCTGAAACCTCTGTGGCAGCCATGGTGGTTCAGTTGCATGTAAATCACATATTCGCAATACTGAAATTAATCAAATTTATGTCCAATAAGTACCAATATTTTCTCGTTTTCTCATCAATCTGGTGGGGATTATCTGAGCTCTCAGCTATTATTATGCCCCCCCATACAGCGATCGGGGGGCATACAGCGATCGCTTTGTCCGTCCGTCCAAATGTCTGTCCATCCGTCCGTCTATCCATCCGTTTGAATATCTTGTCCGCGCGATATCTCTGTTAATATTTGATGGACAGGATTGAAACTTGCATGGAATGTGGCCAGTGCCTCGTAGTTGTGCATCGTAGAGTTTTTTCCGAGTTCCGGTATAATTTTCAAGAGTTATGACCCTTTTTCTGAAATCTCTGGGAATGGGACTTGCCCGGGCTGGATCTTGGTTAATATTGTATGGACAAGTACGAAATTTGCATGATATGTGGTCAGTGCCCCACAGTTGTTTTCTCCCCATTTCGCTTATATTTTCAAGAGTTATGACCCTTTGTTCCTGAAATTTCCGTGAATTGGGACTTGTCCGGGCTGGATCTTGGTTAATATTGTATGGACAATTTTGAAATTTGCAGGATATGTGGTTAGTGCCCTATAGTTGTGCAGCATGAAGTTTCTCCGCGTTTCGCGTATATTTTCAAGAGTTATGGCCCTTTGTTCTTCAAGTCTTTGTGAATTGCGACTTGTCCGGGCTGGATCTCAGTTAATATTCTATGGACAAGTATGGAATTTACAGGATATGTGGTCAGTGCCCTGTAGCTGTGCAGCGTGAAGGTTCTCCGCGTTTCGCATATATTTTCAAGAGTTATGGCCCTTTGTTCTTGAAATCTTTGTGAATTGGGACTTGTCCGGGCTGGATCGCGGTTAATTTTGTATGGACAAGTATGGAATTTGCACGATATGTGGTCAGTAGTTGTGCAGCGTGAAGTTTCTCTGCTTTCGGTTATATTTTCAAGAGTTATGGCCCTTTGTTCATCAAACCTAAGTGAATGGGATATATTTATTTTGTTCAGACTGGATCTCCGTCCATAACCGATTTGGACTAGGAAAATGGCTATAAAATTGTTATTCTACATTCCAAAGCAGACCACATAGGTCCTGAAGTATGAAATTGCCCCAAAAAGAGTGAATTGGGTGCAAAATTCAAAGTTCGCTGATCGCTTCATAATTTCACCACAATATACTCCCAAGGAATGTAGGTCTCATAACCAGGTCACATTTTCGGATTTGGCGAAAGCCCTGGCGACCATCTTGCATCAAAACATGGTATTATTACTTCTTGGTCGATACTTGGAATATGTATTATGCGAGGCATGCCGAAAAAAATGACTGAAACAGAATTTTTATAATTATCTAAACTAGGCCTCCACCGACCAATACAGAACAGAACAATGGTGGGGCAGTGTCGGATTAAAGCTGAAGGGGGGCATACAATTGAGCAATCTCTGATTGCTTCCTTGCTGTGTTTCATCTTCCCTAGGCTTACACAAAGGCTCCACTAATATGGCAGGATACACCTTGTCTCGAGAAGCTACTCTTGTTTGAGCAGAAAGTTGACAAAATGCTTCAAATTCCGGCATTATTTTCACGTTATTTCAATGATTTTTGAGGGTGATCAAATTTATTAGAACAGCCAATTGAATGTTGTCCTGAAAGTTGTGGGTGATTGAATTTTGTTAGGGGGATTGAATTATTCGAGGGATTACTGTACACATAAGGGAGCTTCTTGAAATTAGGGCATGCTAGGAACTGGCATAAGGCATTCCAAACAGAGAGGCATGGTGTGCCGTGTTGGAACTCCTAGGAACTGCATGGCATACTTTTTGGAACTTGGCAGACATGGATCGCTTATGTCATACCATGCAATGGAATGAGGGGAATGGCATATGCCATTTCAATTGGAACTCTAATCCATCCAGATTAGAACACTAAACTGGGCACGGTGTATCCCATTTAGATAACTGGCATATGCCATTCCTATCATGGAACTCCTGCCCTAATTTCAAGAAGCTCTCTAAAAAGATGTATTTTCTTAATTGACATGAAAACAACACAAGAAGATATCATATGAGTTGGTAAAATAGAACACAAGTGAGTCTCAACTGCTTTGTATCAAAGGACCTAGGAGGAAGAAATTATGTCACAACATTAAATTGATTCACCCTGTGTCTCATATTTGAATAATGATTGTCTTTGTAGAAAGGTTTTCCATTTTGAAATATTCAAGAGATGGATCATGTGACTTTATGTTAGAATGTGTATTTGGCCTCAGGGGTTAAAAAAATTTGGTAAACCGCAGATGAATGTTTTTGGATGCTCTACGCTCCTTCGCCACTCTGTCATATGATATAATTATTCCAGTTTGATTGGTCACATGATCTCTATTCCAGTACTTATTGTTTGATGGAGGTCCAGGTGGTCAGATCCCAAAATCCTGTTACCTGTGTAGGAGTTTTCCAATGACCAGTCTTGTGTTTTTGTCAGGCATCAGAAAACTTTGAATTTGTTTCCTGCCCACCAGCAACATAGTGGTGTAGGAATATCCACAAACTCTCATCCAAAATTCTATTGTGTGCTAGGGTTTGATAATAGGCTCTTCCTGTTACCCATCCCCATTTCCTTTTATAATCTTAATGGAAATTAAATACTCTACAAACCAAGCTATTTATATGGGTATACACTTCTGAAACATTTGATTCTTTCTTTGAAACAGATTGGTTCTTTTGGCTAATAAAATATAGCAGAAACAGAAATTGAACTATTCTGAATATGTACCCCTATTTAAATAGCCTTCAAAAAAAATTGAAATTCATATTCAAATAGACAATCTTCCATGATAATGTTTCCTAAAAATTGTTATCAAAAAGATCAAGTTAACACTACATTATTGAGTTAAACCTAGTGGAAAAATGGTATCTCAGTTTGACCCTTTATCGGACAATACCAGTGTGGTTCTGCACGGACAAATTTGGGTACCATACATGTACTAATGATTTGGTTTCACCTGTTAGCAGTGGAAAACATCAAAATCCCTGCTTATACATGATATAGTGTAGCTGTGTGCATGTTATACATATCTGATCAATGGATCCAACTAGTTGGTTGAAGTGCTCGAAGGGATACAGCATCATTTCTGATTCAGTTTCCTTGCACTTCTGTGTATTGCAAATAACAGGGCCGTAGCCAAGATTTACTGAGGGGTGGTTCTCCTTCACTTCAAAAGGACACATCAGGGGGTTCGCTGTATGGGAAAACGGGCAAATAGGAGGTTCACTTCAGTTTGAAAAGGGCATTTATATGAGAAAAATATATAATATTTCCAAAAGGGGGTGTTCGCCCGAGCCCCCCAAAAACCCCTTGGCTACGGGCCTGAATAATTGAGTCTGCTAATTAGCATCACATAACTCAGAAATTTTGGCACATATTTAACCACATTTGATGTAACATAAAACATGCCAGCAGTTGTGACACTCAAGGCTGCCTTGGAGCTCAGTTTTGTTCGTGAAACAGACGTCAGAGCGATCGCGGACATTAATGCAACTTTTAGTCACCAGTATTTTTAACTGACCAATCGGGTACATGGATTGAATGGGATGGTATTAGAAATAGCTTTAATTTTGATTGAAGATTGCATTGTTATTGTATACACGTAAACTTCAATGCAGGTAATTCTTGACAACCCACATCAGTTTACAAATTACTGTGACAGTGTTCTGGCTTTGTATGAGTTTGTGCCCATAACTACGTAATATTGTTCTAATGACGCCACTTCATCGTTCGTAAATTTACCACTGTCTTCCCAATTCAATGATGATGTGAGTACTGTAATGGATAATTCTTGCAAGTTTGTCTTACTGGTGATTTTGAGAATTGATGTATTATACAATTGTAAATGTACTGTTTGTGTTCATATCTCTCATACTCTCAAAATATTATCACTATAACAATTAAACTATATGCATTGTATACGGTTGTGTGAAATCATTGTCAATTGTTGCAATGCTGAATAAACTGGTTTGAACAGGTTTGAACAGGTTGTCAAAGTTTTTATTTCTGGCTGGCTTTAGAAAGTACACTGAAATACCTTGAATGTACATTTTATATTTAGTGCTGCAGAGAATACCACGTCTTCCCCAGGCTAAGAGTCCTTCCGTGAAGCCATAGTCTACACACAGCAATCATGCATTGCATAAGATGTATTGTTAGAATTTTAGACAAATAGGTTAACTAAAATGTGATGGTTGACTGCATTCTCTCATATTAGAAATACAAAGGAAGGTGGGCCAGCTCAGCGTTTGCCAGTGCTGTAATGGATGGGAATAATTTTGCACTGAGTTTCTGGCAAAGCATGACCAAATTCCAAGGAGAGCCCTCCGTGTCCGCTAGCCTCACACCGCTGAACCAGCACGGGTTCAAGCCCAGCTGGTCCATGTGTGGAAGTTTGTCATTTACTTGCCAACGGGCGATGGTTCTCTCCGGGTACTCCAGCTTCCTCCACCAACCAAACTGACTGTCACCATATTGTTGAAACAAACTTGAATGTGACATTAAGCCAAATCCACCCCTCCCCCCAAATTTTTAGCTCAAAATACACAGTTTTATATAGCTCAGAATCAAATCAAGTAATTCGATCTTGGAAATATAGATCAAGGTCAGTCATCTTCAACAGTTTTCTGGTTTATTCTAACTTAATTGCATATAGAACATGAATTCGGAGACTTAACATATAGAATTTCACCTTTAGAAAATAGGTCAGGGTCAGTTATATTTAATAGATTTCAGGTTCAGCCATATATGGTATAAATTTGGACAATGTAGATAATCCTTCATGAAATATCGTAATAAATAGAATCTGACCTGGTTAAAATAGGTCCAGGTCGATCATTTTCAGTACACCTCTGGACCATCGCCAGATATATACATAATATTAATTTGGAAAGCCTAGCTATATTTCTTCATATTATATCATATATATGACCTTGAAATAATAAGGTCAAGGTCAGTCAACTGGGGCGAGCTTCTGGTCAATACAAATTTGGAGACCCTAGATTTAATCCTTCAAAAATAAAGCATTTCACTTTGATAAAATAGGTCAGTGTCGGTCATTTTCACCAAATGCATATGTGGTAGAAGTTCACAATGCCTGGCTACAATCCTTTTCGAGATATCGTGTCCACAAGAAAAATGGACAGACAGATGACACCAATAATACCCTTCGGGCAAAATTTGCTTGAGGGTTAAAAAGCGCTGGTATGAATTTACTGAATATACTGATCCAATAATGCTCCATCCTCTCAAGGGCATAGGCAAGGGCCCCCACCCCCAAATTGTGTCAATTAATTAAAAAACAAAAAAAACAACAACAAAAACACAACAGAAAACAAAGATAGCAGAGAAGAAAATGTTTATATTCATCATGTATTATTCGTTATATGAATTCTCTAATTAAATGATCATTTCCGCTTGTATCGGTGTATTTCCATGACTATTTTTCTGGTTAATGCCACTGGTGTAAGAAATTTTGGCAAGTTCAATCGTTACAATCTTATGCCACTCAAATACTCCCAGAGAGAGCCAATTTACCGTCAATAAAAACAACCTTTGCGAGGTGGGGATACCCCCCTCTCAGACTTACCCTTCTGCAGCCGCCTCCCCCCAACTGTCTTGGTAAGGTTTTCTCTGCTATTCTCACTAATCGTCTCTCACAGTACATAGATCGAAACATGCTATCCGACAATCAGTCCGGATTTCGAAAATCACGCAGAACAGCCGACAATTTGTTTATACTTAAAACTATTGTCAACAAGTATCTGGACAAACTTAAGAAACCTATATATGCTTGTTTTGTTGACCTAAAAAAAGCATTCGATACAGTCTGGAGAGAGGGCCTTTTGCTTAAAGTTCTCAGACTTGGTATAGGTGGTAAATTTTACCGCATAATTAAAGACATTTATCATCACAGTGACACGTGTTAAATTTGGAGAACAGGTAACCGATTTTTTCCCCTCTAATGTTGGAGTAAAACAGGGGGATAATCTTAGTCCTCTGATGTTCAACATCTTTATTGATGACTTGTCTTTTCCTAGCGAATCATGTCACCCAGTCTGCCTCAATCAACAAAAAATGTCTCATTTGCTGTGGGCAGATGACCTTTTGATTATGTCTGAAAGCCCGAAAGGATTGCAACATTGTCTAGATAAATTAGCCTTATATTGCAAAACTTGGCATCTACAAATCAACGTTGAGAAAACTAAATGCATGGTAATAAACAAACACGCTCTGAGACAAACTCCGCCAATATTCACTTGTGATGGACACATCCTGTGCACCACAGACAGCTACACTTATCTAGGCTGTATAATTAATTCACGCGGTAAATTTACGCTTGCCAAAGAAGACCTTCAACAGAAAGCTAGTAAGGCTTTGTTCAAAATACATAGAGCACTATCTGGAACCAATCCACCGCCAAATATATATAACCAACTTTTCGAAACACTGATTAAACCTATTGCACTATACATCTTCCAATACATATGAAGAACGCATACAAATATTACTAAAAAGCACAGTTAAGACAAAACTATGAAAGCATACATACTCCAGTATCCATGTTAATCAAGACCAATATAACTCATTGCAGACCTACAGTCTATAGTCTGTAGGTTACAGCGGCAGAGGTGATAATAAAAATGTATTAGCAGAGTGAATACATATTACAATGGTTTACTCGTAGCTTCACATTTGTGAATATATTCGGCCATAGCGTTTATCGCAGTTTGCACAGGACAGGTCATAATAAGCTTTAATAAGCCAATATTAGCATTAAAACTGACAAGTGGGAAGATAGGTCTTATTGTATTAGTGACAGTCTCTCCGACTGAAATCTGTTGCACTCTAGTAGAAAGTGTGTCTCATCATCAAGACGATTACAGATCCTACAAATTCTATCCTCAACTGGAAGTCCACAATATCTTCCTCTTTCAATTTGTAAATTGTGGGCACTGATTCGAAACCTGAAAATTGAAGCACGGTGACTTCTATTAGGTATATCTATTACTGGTTTTTCAACTATAAATTCTGATTTAAACGGCCGGTATGTTCTTAATTTGCTAACTTCAGAAACCTTTTCTTTCCAAATATTGCTATATTTAACCCAGAGTACCTTCTTGATATGCCTTAATAAAGACTTTGGGGTTTTACAACTTTGATTTTCCCGTACATGGTCACACCCTAGGGCAGATAACATTTTTCGCAAAAACGATAACCAGTTCCGTGTATTTGATGCTCTATTGGCCTCAATCTGTTCCATATATGCTCTATACAGTAACGAGGTTGGATCTGATGACAAGATATAAGTGTAAAATTTCATACTCTTCTGAATGCCATAAATTTTGACAGGTACTCTACCAAGTTCTCCAAGTACAGCTAAATTTACTGCTCTAGAATGTACACCCAACATTTGTTTACAGAACTTTATATGAACAGATTCAGTTGTTACAGAGAATAGGCTCTATTACATCAGTGTGTTGTTGTCTGTTGACATATCCAATTCACACTTCTGAACCATAGAGGAGAATGGGCTGTATGCAACTGTCAAATAATTTACATGCCAGGTTAAACCGCCTTTTGCGCTATTCCTAATGCCGGTTTCGGCCGCAAGGTGGCGCTACCGCTCACGGCCTTTTGGTCTGTTCCGGTTTAGCTGTCTGCTACTGTAAACATGTGCAGGAGGGAAGGCGGATATTGTATTTCGCCTCGTTTGGTCAGATTTTCTCACGGATGGAGACGTCCTTGGTAGTTTACGTAAGTATAGTCATCAAGTCTAATTTTTGCTCGTTTGTACAAGCATAATAAAAGCCGCTTTGTCAACAAATTGGGCAATCAAAGCTCGTCGTTGTGGTTGTTATAAAACATGGTGGGTGGCTGGCAGTTCAGCCTGATTAAACCACACTCTACTGAAAACAATCAGCAGGGGCCAGTTTGTTTGATCAAGTACTATGAGAAATAATCGGATTATTAGTTAACCTGACTACCATGTAGCTGTTAATGTAGCTGTATGATTATAATGTGATAAACAAGAATCCAACCCGCCTCAGTTGGGACTGCTGGTACTGTTTCATAATTTTATTGTGAAAAGACACACTGAACAGGAAATTAATGTGCCATATGTCTTCTAACTTCTCATAAATACTGAGGAAGTAGTTTTTGCACTAATAGCTACTTATTTTTAATTTTTTAATTATTTAATTATTATACCATGTATTTCTTCTGCGGATCGCCTTCCGCATGCATTCCCTATGCCATCCATGCCATCTATGTGATCATTAAGCGCTCTATGCGCTCATTTTGCAATGATGATGCTATCCAATCAATCATTCTTGACAGGATGAAGAGCTCCAAGCGCTCATTATGCTATCCAACTGATCACTTTTGCCCAAATGTGTTAACCATGCAATCATTTATGTGATCTGAGTGATCATTTTCTTATCGTCAAGCGATCCTTACATCTTCTTTTCAAAGTCCAAGTGATCGGACGAAAAACTTTCTAAGTCCAAGCAATCCAAAATGATCGCTTAAATGATCGCTTGGTGTCCGTCTCCAGACCAACAGATGGTTTTGATTTTATAGACCATTAATCACCGATCTCCATGGAAACCCCGCCAAATTTAAAGGGGGATACTATCATATGACCAGATTTCAAATTTTAACCACCACCACCATGCAGTAGCAGTATTTTCTTTAGCTGCAGTTTTGGATATTTCACATTGGATATAGCCTAAAATGCTCAACCAGAATTGAAGAACACAACAGGATATACTGGTGTGAGGTTTTTAGCTGGCAGAAACATGGAAAGAGAAGTTATTTGTAGTGATTTCTTTGATGTGAGGAATACACAATTTGCACAGTTCTTGGTCTGGACAGGGTCACTCCACTCCAGAGACAATGGATAACAGTGTATTTCCACATAAATCTACTGAGATATTAAGATTTGATGGTAAGTCTGTCATTCTGTGAATTACTTATTAGCTTGAAGGTCACTCTACAGTTTGAAAAATTGCCATTATACACTTTGGATACATTCTGAATATATTTAAATTTTAGCATGTATGTATAATTTAAGTACATGTATTTCCACTTGCATTTACAATGTATTACTGAATTCATTAATGGTCCGTTTCAGGTCATTGATAAAGTTACATGTAGTTACTTGAAATGTTGGACCAATTTTGCTCTTCAGAAGGTTTGAACTGTACTGTATAAATAGCACAATTCATACAACCTCTACATGTACATCTGTAGCTTACAATGTACTTTACATTTGCTCATTTAAAAGGTCAGTCATTTGATTTATGTGATTGCTAGTGTACAAGAGCTTTTGAATGCATGCGTGCGGAATGCGTGCGGAATGAATGCGTTCATGCTGATCATTCAATTATTAATGCCATGCGATCATTATGGCTTCCGCATGCATTCAGGATGAGGAGCGCTTCTGATCATTATGCCTTCCACACTTGGAAGGCATAATGATCGCATAATATGTACAGCAACTTGAAACAAGCGATCACTCGAGTGCATAATCATGAAGGTTCCAATTTAATGCATGCGGAATGCATGCGGATTGCAATCACACAAAAGCTGTAGGAATGCATTCCGCATGCGTTCCGAGCGCTAACTTTTTCGGTAGGGTGTTCTGTCCCATAACACACAAAATATTTTGACTGATTCACTTCCATAATTTATTCTTGTTCATCACATTATAATCATACAGCTACATTAACAGCTACATGATAGTCGGGTTAACTAATAATCCGATTATTTCTCACAGTACTTGATCAAACAAACTGGCCCCTGCTGATTGTTTTCAGTAGAGTGTGGTTTAATCAGGCTGAACTGCCGGCCACCCACCATGTTTTATAACAACAACAACCACGAGCTTTGATTGCCCAATTTGTTGACAAAGCGGCTTTTATTATGCTTGTACAAACGAGTAAAAATTAGACTTGATGACTATACTTACGTAAACTACCAAGGACGTCTCCATCAGTGAGAAAATCTGACGAAACGAGGCGAAATACAATACCCGCCTGCCCTCCTGCACATGTTTACAGTAGCAGACAGCTAAACCGGAACAGACCAAAAGGCCGTGAACGCTAGCGCCACCTTGCGACCGATACCGGCATTAGGAATAGCGCAAAAGGCGGATTGTGAGTTCTTTGGGATTAATGGCATTCTTCAGTGCAAATATTGCCTTCTTGGCCGTACAGGCCAGGTTATCAATTTCCTGATTGAATAGGCCATTAGTAGTAGTGTAAGGTGATTTCGACTCACATTTTCCAGGGAGGTAACTCTTGGTTCCCCTTTTTCCGCCAGGGGCGCTTTTGTAGGTATGACATCACTTCCGGTCTGGGTGAATGGAGCGTGACCTGGGAACATGATAGGATATGTACTGACCTGTCTGTGTGGTTTTTCCACAATGTCGTTCACCTCCGTGTCTTTTCGGGTACGTCCGTTGTGGGGGTTTTCCACAATGTCGTTCATCTTCGTGTCCCTTGGGTGATCTCCATGTTTCTTCGGTCAGGTCCGTGTCTCCTCGGTGAGGTCACCGTGTTTCTTCTGGGTGATCTCCGAGTCTCTTCGGTCAGGTCCGTATACAAGTGGGGTTTTTCCCACAATGTCGTTCACTTCCACGAAAAGACACGGAGGCGCCCGAAGATGTCACGGAGGCGCCCGAAGATGTCACGGAGGCACCCGAAGAGTCACGGAGGTGGCCGAAGAGTCACGGAGGCGCCCGAAGATGTCACGGAGGCGCCCGAAGAGACAAGTGGGGTTTTCCCCACAATGTCGTTCACTTCCGAGTCTCTTCGGTCACTTCCCACGAAAAGACACGGAGGTGGCCGAAGACACACGGAGGCGCCCCAAGATGTCACGGAGGTACCCGAAGATGTCACGGAGATCACGGAAGAGACACGGAGGTGCCCGAACATGTCACGGAGATCCCCGAAGAGACACGGAGGCACCCGAAGACACACGAAGGTCACCGAAAACACACGAATGTCAAGAAAAAAGGTATAAAAGTGGAAATGTTTAGGGCATTGCTGCATGAAGACGGATGACGATTACAAGAATACCAACAGCGCCTTGAGTGACAACGCCGCATAGCAAGAACACCCAGAATCAGAATACTCGACCCTAGACCACACCGGACACGCTACCCCTTAGATATTACCGAACTGACGCCTCAACACAGAATATGATACTTTGACTTTCACGCAATATAGGACGTAGACCTGCCGTTCTGTACCCCACTACACACTCCAAGCAATTGTTACAGGCACAGATTTCTGGAAGGACCCACCCTGTTCCCAAGGGCGTCGTTAGGGAAGTCGTCTCGAAGAATCCTGAAGTCGCCCTGGTTCTCCCAGTTTTTTCTGGACGGCTTTGTGCGTACTATGGGGTACCGAGACAAAGGAATCATCCACGCGATTACAACAAATATTTTCCAGTATAAAAACCAATAACAGACTTAACGACTTGTACATAGCGACTCTTCTCTACTAGTATTTATATTTCCTCATTGTTATTGTTATTCATTATTTAATTATTTATTTTAATATCTAGCGCTTCAAAAGATCATAAATTAACAAAGAAATGTACCGTGAAATTTAAATAAAACATTGAGTTGATGGGCCGCGAAATCCGTATGGGAAGCGGCCCTTAAACTACAATTTCAATCAAAAGCATTGCTGCATTCATTGGCCTGCTTGACCAACCTGCTTCACCAGCCTGCCTGACCAGCCTGACTAGCCTGAGCCTGCCTCACCAGCCTGCCTCACCAGTGCAACTTCACCAATCTATCTCACCATAGCAGTTACTGACCTGACCAACCTGAGCCAACAGTCATGGAGTCATCCCACCGAGCTAAGCTTCTGCAGCACCGTATCCATATCGTTGATGAGATGCAGCATGTGACCGATATATGTGATCTGCTCATGGTGGAAAACATAATCACTAAACACATGGGGGTAGAGATCATGGCGGAGAAGACCTATATGGCACGAAACAGAGCCCTCATCGACCTCATACCATGCCGTGGCTCCTTAGCATTTCAAGCCTTCGTGGAGGCGCTGAAGAAGACGGGAAATGAAGGAATAGCAGATCTACTTCAAGCCCAGGATTCAGAAGATAATATCTTAGTCATGGACATGGACATCGCCGAAGGTCGTACAGCTACCAAACGTACGCACCAAGAGTCCGGTCTACCTGTCAAACCCGGTCCATCTGTCAAACGTCCCCGACTAACACCTTTAGAAATACCTGAGCAAGTGCTTCAGCCAGTGCCCCAGCAAGTGCCTGAGCAAGCGAAGGAAGAGGTGCTACTTCCTATGTCTGTGCAGGAGATCAATGACATTATCCAGCAGGCCTACCAGGCGGCCCAGACGAACACTTGGGAGCTCTCTCCCTATTTAACTGTGAGTGTCAAAGAAGAGGAAGTGCATTTTAACGCACCGGCCTGGGACGACAAACCACATAAGCATATCGCCTTGACGTTGGACACCTGGATAAGAGTACAGGCCATTTATTACGCCGTCGATGCGGTCATTGACCACCAGGGGAGCGACGAAGCGAAATTTTATGTGGGTGACGACATCTTCCTCATCTGTTCTATGTTCAACAACATGCTGCTGGTGCATATTCGTAAATGGAAGTTGAGGGGAGAAAAGCGTATTCCTTTACCTCAGGCCGTCACCCTGCAAATACCTGCGTGGCAGAAGCTGGAGAGTCTCACAGCTGAAATTCATGAAGTCCTGTCTCACCAGGTGACTCAGTATATTTATAAGAAGTACATCGACACATTCCTGGATCATCTCAGACCCCGCATTCGACACTTGCGTATCCAGCAATGTGCAGGCTGTGGGAACAAGAACGGACTCTTCAACACGCATACGTGTATGGACAATAGTATACCATCAGACGCGCTCATGACTGAGGGACTACAGGCCGTTAACGAGGTGCAAATTGCCGAGGCATTGCAAGCTGCCTGTCCACCCAGAATTCCACGTGAACAGATTGCCACCTTCATATACGTGCACCAGGGGCAGAAAGACAATGACGAGTTCAAACAAGTCTTGTTGCATAAATATTGAACATTTCACACAAGTCTTGTTGCATAAATATTGAACATTCAGACATCACCGTATTCCTACATTCTATGTTCATTCTATGTTCATTCTATGTTCATTTAAGCGCCTTAATAGCGTATAATTGTATTAAAAAAAAATTCGACACCAAGAGTCTACTGTGATGAAGACCGTATGTTCATTCTACTGTGTTAAGAAATTCAAATGTGTGTTAGTGTTCACTCTTTGCAAAGGGGGTATTGGTGTGGAAGCTGGTGTTTTTGTGCTTTTAGTTAGAAAGTTTCCTCCCTTTCGGGTGTAATTAGGTGGCCCTAAAAAGGGCCTTTGGAAAGAACAGCGGGTTGGTCATCACACTGTTACGGGCGGAATATTATTTTCACTCCTGATACCCATCCCCGACACACAGGGCATCGTATCTTCAAATGAAGCTCCTCTGTCTCTGCGCACTGGCACGAACCCGCTATGCATGTTAAGCTTAGCACGCATACACCACATAGGCACAGGTGACCACAAGGAAAAAAGGCGTACATCGTCTCATCGTCTTGACACACGGTACAGGTGGATCTCTTCTGTTCCCTAGCCAGTTGTAGGCGTGATTTAGACTTTTCGTCTTCAAATTCGTCAATCTGTTGGTTCAGGCGGGTGATCTCTGGTGATGGTGTTGTCATTCCTGTTGCGGTAGCGGTCGTTGTGGTAGCCGTCGTTGTGGTAGCCGCCTGAGTCGCCGCTGTAGTTGCTGGGGGTCTACTACTGTTTAACCACTCCAACTCTCCGTGTACATCTTCATCGTCTGTTTCCTCATCATCATCCTCTTCCTGCACAGCGTCCCTTATTTCTCTATCTTGTTGTGCGCCTCTCATCCTCAAAGCTTCAGCAATATGAGCTTCATGAACACGCTGCAAGCTCGTAATGATTGTAACATGTTCGTTGTTTTCTCCGTTCGAGCGAATCCGTTCTCTAGGATCTTGTTGTCCCGTGTTCATTGCGTTGAAAAGTGCCCGTCTACTAGGATTAGCCATGATGCGGTTGAAATGAGTGGATAGCAGACGAGACACTGCGCGCTTTTTATAGTATAACCGTAGAGCGCCCGTATGAGGGCGCGGACGTCACCGAAATCTTCACACTGAACCAGTGTGCCTGCTCAGGCCCGCTGAAATTTTGTGTTTCTTTTCCATCTTCAAACCGGTCTCATTTTGTAATAAACGCGAGTTGACGTGTAAAACTTATTTAAACTTGAACTTTGGGAGCTTATAGTGTATCGCTGAAAAATTCAGAAGGCTGGCGGCAGGCAAAAACTATTTTTTTAATCATTTTGTCGGTTTTAGACCCGTATGGTTATGGGTTTAGTTGTGTGGAAAACCCGGTAAATTTGAAATAAATCGGCTTACCTCCGTAAAAACACTTTAGGTGTGTTCCTCACATCCTTATAATGTCAGCCTGAAAATTTGAGCAGGTTTATCGATGGAAAAGTATGAATTTTTGTCATACCACTCTTGCTACGGTAATATAACCAGGTTGGCTCACTGGTTATCACATTAATAAGTAAGTCGTAGTCCATGTTAAATATAACACAACCTAGCTTTATTTACCCTGATCTAATTATCTAACCTTGATGTAACATTAATTCTAATATACACAATTATACAGCACTTCCAGTTATTACAGAAACTATATGTTAGTACATATAGTAATCTACATTTACAAGTGTTACCTATATAACTTACAAACTAACTGCCTTGGCGCTGCAAAGTCGCATGCCAAGATGAATTCTAAAAGTGAACTAACTTGGTTTCATACTGACCAATATTTATATCATTGGAGTTTTAGTGAAATCCACAGGTAGACATTCTTAACAATCATAACACACTTTCAACAATTGTTCAAGTAATCCTAACGTCCTGTCATGTCTGCCAGCTATCCTGTTCATTCAGTATGACATCTCAATTAACAGTAGGGACTCTTACCTAATAACAACAAGGATTATCTGAGACTAAAATGACAGTCTGACTACAATTGACACCTGGCTCCTGTCTTTGCACCAGCTGGTCAGAAATGGTCTAACAACACTAATTAAATGTCAACTGTTATCAAAACATCCTATTATAATCAATACTCAAACCCCTAAATCCTAATTCCAACATGTGTTACATAATATTGAGTGTATACATTTATCAGTAACTAATAACTCCATACTTATAATACAAATTCACAATAAACAAACATTAAATAATAATGGAATATAATTGAGGTACATGTTCATTTTACATGTACATGTCTTATGGCTCTGTTATAGTTATTTTACATGTACATGTCTTATGGCTCTGTTATAGTTCCCTCCGTCCCCGAATAAGTTTCGTCCCGAAACTGTAATAAATTGTCTGTGGTAGTCATTTTAATCGATGTTTGGTGGAGTTTTTAGAAGTTCTTATGTGATGTTGATTGAAGTTGAAGGTTCCTGTGTAATGTTGAACTGTGGCTGAGGTCGCTGATACTTGTCTGGAATATGGGGAGCTTTTGCCCTTGACTGTCTTGGGTCACTTCTGTCTGTGGACACCATACAGCTGAAATACTCAGATGTGAAATGCAGAGAGTTAGCAATGTTTAGGATATATCTGTATACATAGAGTAGGAACAAAGATATTCATTATCATTCAAGAGTGATTATTTAGTCAATCTTCATTTTTTTTTTCTTTTTTTATAATTTTGTTACATGTATCACTACATCATTTACATACTTACATACATGGGTTATATTGAGGACTATGTACATATATATTCTTGTTTAGATACAATATTGCAAATGCAAAACAAGGACACTGATCACTATGTAAAGAGAGATATAGGTTCTAGTCAAGTCAGTAATACTTATTCTGACACAGTGATCTATTGTAAAGAACATAAATGAATGAAATTGAGAAAGAAATCATGTTGGATAATTAATTCCTGAAAATCAAAATGAAAAATGTAATGTTGTGTTTCACTTGAAACCCTGGCTGAAAAAGTTTGACGGGAAGACTTGCTGCAGACAAGTCTGACCCTAGCACTTGATTTTCAACCGGTGCCTCAGTGAAAGAGCACAACAGAGAAACTATACTTTATTTTGTCAAGATGAATGACTCACATAATTTTTAAGTGTTATTAAACAATTATTTTCGAGGAAAGAATAAACATACATGTAGGTAGTATTCATGTATCCATATACATACATACATACATGAGAGTATAAAGTGCAAACCTTACATCCGCAAGATCCTTGGATTTTTCACAACATAAAATAAGTTAGTCATGTTAGTGGGAATTATAACAAACTACATCAATACATCAACATATAATGCAACAACTTGTAAGTAAAACTAATTATATACATATTCCCTTTTGTACTCGAATATGGTTTGTCAAGCCATATTAAGAGTATCACAGCATCTGTCAGGGGTGACAAGCCTCTGACCAGTCCTGTGGTTGTCTCAGCAAAGTCATGATCTTTCGGTACATCTTTTGCCGATATAAAAACTATGCATATATGCTCTTATCAAATCGAATGTGTGTATTGTGTCCCTCTAAATCATCAAGAAAATCATACACCGCATTCAGATCAATATTTTCGACAGGATTCCAATGATGTGGCATATATCTAGATTTGAATAATTGTGTTCCCATCTCAAACTGGTATTTGAAAATCTTGAGGGAGTGTGGCACTGAAGTTCGTCGTTGAACTAATTTGCGATCGAAGGGATTTTCCTCATACCATTCTTTTTCTGTCTGATAAGTCATTTGTCGTACATGTACAATTAAGTGATGGATTTTGTTTTGGGGTATCCGATTAAGTGGGAACCAGGCTGCGCCCCGCACCTGTTCCTTTGTTTTGTATACTATTTTCACACAATACTTGCCATCAGCGAACTTGATTTTCTGAATCGCTTCTATTTTTACACTTTTAATATCTATCATGGGTTGCTGTTTGGACATTAACTCACTTCGATCGGAGTTAACAAATGCCACAGTTTGTTCAGATTTCTTCATGAAAAACTTATTTTGGCCTAAAGGTTTGCGCCTTTTCTTGCCAGACAATGTTTTGTTGGCATGATATTGTCGACGCAGCTCATCTGGGAGACTCGTATCATGCTCCCAGGTGGAGCCTCTAGTGTTGTCTACCCATTTAATCCTGTAGCACATTCGTCCATTGTAACGTTTTGATGCTAGAATTTTGTCAATTTCAGTCACTAGGAATTTGTTTGGTGTTGTTACCGAGTTTGGATCTTGATTTGTACTTGAGCTTGGGATTGTACCGGTATCTTTAGGATGTTGAATAGTTTTGGGTGTTACTCTTGTTTTTGCCTGTTCATTGTTTTTAAGTGCTGCTTTTGTTTTTGGCACATGATGCTCTTTTGTTTCCTTTGTTTCATTGTTCCGTTTGTCATTGGTATTTGTCTCGTTTTCATCATTTTCTGACTCTATTTCTTCTGGATTGAGTTCATCATTTGTTTGTGGTAAATTTTCAGGCTCATAGTTTGGCCTGTCTGCTGGGTCATGAAACTTTTTGAGACGGTTTGCATGAATCATCGATTTCACTTCTTTATCGTCACTACATTTGCGCAATTTGTATGTGTAGTTTTGTCCAACCAATACAACATAATATGGTCCTTCCCACTTTTTTGTTAGTTTGGGAGATCGGCCCACAGTCTTTTTCGTACAATATAACCATACCTTTTGTGCTGGTTCGAATGTTGGTTCCTTTGTTCTTCTATCATAATAAGTTTTGTATTTTGTTTGGGCTTTTTTCAAATTTTCATCTGCAATTTTCCTATACTCTGCCAGATTGTCTAGAATTTTTGACAAGTATGTTCTATGATCCTTTGACAGTGTTTCTTTTGGAATTAGAGAGGTATCTATTGGTGTTCTCATCTGTCTACCAAACAGCATTTGATAAGGAGATAAGCCAGTTGATTGAGTGGCTGGGGTCATGCGGTATGCCATCATAATACCTGGTATATGATCTGGCCAATCAGTTTGATCTTCCTTGATGTAGGCTCTTAGACCCTGCTCAATGACGCGATTCATTCTTTCACATGTAGCATTTGTTGCAGGATGATATGAACTAGTTTTAGCATGTTTGATGTTGAATAATTCTGTCATGGCTGCTATGAGTTTGGACATGAATTGAGCACCGCGATCGCTGACTAATTTGTCTGGTGACCCATAACGTGTGAGAATTTCTCTGTATAAAATGGATGCAACTTCAGTGGCCTCCTGGGTTTTCATAGGAAAACATTCTGGCCATTTGCTGTAAGAATCCACTACAAGGAGTAGATATTTGGAACCATCCGGAGTTTTTGGTAGTGGGCCGAGTATGTCAATATGAAGCCGCGAGAAAGCACGTTCATATGGCAAGGGTTTAAGTGGTGCAGGCTTATCATGAACATTTGTTTTGATCTGTTGACATGTCGTGCATGTACGTACATGGGTACACACATCTGTGTACATTTTATCCCAATGATATTTGGATCTTATAGCAGCATACATTCTTTCTTGACCTTGGTGGCAACCTCCTAGCACTGAATCGTGATAGGCTTGGAGTATATCTTTGCGATTACCTCTAGGAACAGCTATCTGTTTTGTATAAGAATCGGCAGCCTTTTTATTTTTTGTATTAAAGAAATGATACAGAATTCCGTCCTCAATCACATAATGATATGCTTCCGCAACTAAGCGACGACTCTGTTTTGGATCATCCGGAAGATCACCATTTTCTTTGTAGGCAAAGATCGGGGCTAAGTCAGGACACTCACGCTGTATGCCCTCCAGAAATGGATTTGAAATTACAATTTCAGTATTGACTTGTGCCACAACAATTGTATCTTTTGGACATATAGTTGCTAAATGAGCATGTTTCGGTTCCCTATATGTTAGAGTTGCCTCAATTGGCTCATTCTGATTCTCTGTATTGGATAAATATGTGGTTTCTATACTACTCACAATGGTTTCTTCTGTACTTTCAGTTGTGGTTGCTTCATATTCTCTTCTAGACAAACCATCAGCATTTCCATTTTTAGCTCCTGGCTTGTACTGAATTGTGAAATTGTATTCTTGAAGCTCGAGGGCCCACCTGCCTAGTCTACCTTTGTTAGCTTTTATGTTGTTTAACCAAGTGAGGGCAATGTGGTCAGTGAAAACACGAAAGTGACCATTTGCGATGTATGGACGAAAGGCACGAACTGATTCAACTAATCCAAGACCTTCTTTCTCTGAGATATGCCATGTCTTTTCACTACCGCGCAGGGATCGTCCTCCAAAGGCTATAGCATGTTCATTGCCTTTTTCATCTTTTTGTCCTAAAACATATCCTATTGCACTATCAGACGCATCTGTTGAAATAATGAATTCTTTTTGGAAATCTGGATATGCTAATATAGGGGCTGTGACAAGTGCTTGTTTGAGTGCTTTGAATGAATTTTCAGTGTCATCGGTCCATTTGAATTTAACGTCTTTCTGAAGAAGTTGATTCATGGGGGATGCTATTGAAGCATAATTTTGTACAAATTTGCGATAGTAATTGCATAAACCTAGGAAACTTCGAACTTCTTTCTGTGATTTTGGTCTAGGAAATGATTTAACAGCATGAACTTTGGCTTCATCCACATGAATACCTTGATCACTTAGCACATGTCCTAGATACGGAACTTGTCGTTGTGCAAATGCGCATTTTGGCGGTTGTAATTTAAGATTTGCTTCCCGTAAGCGAGAGAAAATTTGTCCAAGATGGACCATATGTTCATCCAATGTGTTTGAATGACATAAAATATCATCTAAATAGCATAGGGTGTGAAGATAAGTAAGGCCGGCAAGGACCTGTGACATCATGAGACAGAAGCTGGCGGGCGAATTTCTCATTCCAAACGGGAGAACTCGGAATTGGAACCTTCCCTGATCCGTCGTAAATGCGGTCTTTGGTTTCGTGTCTTCATGTAGTGGAATTTGCCAAAAACCACTTGCCAGGTCAAGAACAGAAAATATTTTAGACTTTGCCTGTGCTACAGAGTCGATAGCATCTGATAACAATGGGATGGGAAAAGAAATCGGTTCTGTGATCGCATTCAGCTTGCGATAGTCTACCGCAAATCTATATTTTCCATTTTTCTTTTTCACAAGCACTACAGGGGATGACCATTCAGATAGTGATGGTTCAACTATGTTATTTTCCAGCATTTCTTTCACTAATTCATCACACCGCTGTTTTGTCTGGGGACTTTGTCGATAAGGACGTGAATAAATTGGTTTTTCCGTTTTAGTGAAAATTCTGTGATAATGAGCACTAGCTTTGCCTAATTCACTCATATCTTTGGCAAAAACATCACGGTTACGACCAAGAAATGCTAAAAATGACTCCTTTTGCTTGGGTGTAAGTATGGAATCGTCTAGTGTTATTCCTAGGTCTCGTGCTAAGTTAGCATAATAAACATCACTTTTCGTGTCTCCTTCCATGAAATTTACATCAGCGGAGTTGTTTGACGTATTCTCTTGTTTCATTGTTGTAATAGAGTCTGGTGTAACTACGTGAAATGTGGCAATTGTTGCATGCTTCTCGATATAGACAGGAAGGTTGGATGGGTTCATTACTTTGTAAATAGCCATTTTGTTTTTAACTTTTGCGACAGTGCGCGCACCTGCAATGCTATATTTTGCTGAAAGTGACTCTATTGGCTCCAATAAGATCAAATTTCCATCACCTGCTTCAGGTACATATACAGGAAAATTTATTTCACGCTTTGGTTTAACCAGAATAATGTCTGTTGTTTGAGCACTCCCAGATTCTTTATGTCCATATGTTTTGTTGTTTGTTTCAGTCGCCATGGAAATGTTAAACTGACCATTGCAAAGCAATAGTTTGTTCCTTTTAAAATCAATGTTTGCATCATATTTCCTTAGGAAATCCTCTCCTAAAATTACATCTTTGTGTAATGTTTTAAATACATAGAATTCTCCATTGAGCTCTTCAAGATCTTCAAATTGAATTGGTAGATTCACTACACCTAACACAGAATGAACTTCACCACAAACACCTGTAATGGCTCGTAAATTACATGTATTAACGACTGCATTTGGGTAGGCTTTTTGCAAACACCTTTGTGAAATGCAAGAGATGCTTGCCCCTGTGTCGACTAAAGCATGTGTTTTTAACTTGCCAACCTTGATATGCACTGAGCTTTTCTCAAGGGGTGTTGTGAGAGAAATGGTAGGTCTCACTTGACAATGTATGCTATTGTAAGCTCTACCAACTTTTTGACAGTTGTGTTTGTTGCACTTCCAGCTGGCCATTTTACTGTTTAAGGTTAAATCAGTTTGAATTTCCAAGACAAGATAGATAAAACAAGCTAGTTAGTAAATCATATGGCGATTATACTTACTCTTGGTGTTTGTCACTCTTTCTTGGTACTCAGGCTCCTTAGCTGGTTCTGTCAGTCATCAAAGGCGGCTTGAATTATTTCATCATCTTCGTCTAATCATTCTTCTGTTGTTTTTCCTTTGGGTGTTCACCGTTCGTTGAATATTCCAATGTCATCATATATATTCCGATATGAAATCTCTTAGTTTGGGGAGCTAAGAGCAGTTTGTACTGAGAAAGTCTGTCAATCTTAGAAGATTACAGGCCGGGTATCTCCATCATCTATAACCAGGTTGGCTCACTGGTTATCACATTAATAAGTAAGTCGTAGTCCATGTTAAATATAACACAACCTAGCTTTATTTACCCTGATCTAATTATCTAACCTTGATGTAACATTAATTCTAATATACACAATTATACAGCACTTCCAGTTATTACAGAAACTATATGTTAGTACATATAGTAATCTACATTTACAAGTGTTACCTATATAACTTACATCTATGAACTGCCTTGGCGCTGCAAAGTCGCATGCCAAGATGAATTCTAAAAGTGAACTGACTTGGTTTCATACTGACCAATATTTATATCATTGGAGTTTTAGTGAAATCCACAGGTAGACATTCTTAACAATCATAACACACTTTCAACAATTGTTCAAGTAATCCTAACGTCCTGTCATGTCTGCCAGCTATCCTGTTCATTCAGTATGACATCTCAATTAACAGTAGGGACTCTTACCTAATAACAACAAGGATTATCTGAGACTAAAATGACAGTCTGACTACAATTGACACCTGGCTCCTGTCTTTGCACCAGCTGGTCAGAAATGGTCTAACAACACTAATTAAATGTCAACTGTTATCAAAACATCCTATTATAATCAATACTCAAACCCCTAAATCCTAATTCCAACATGTGTTACATAATATTGAGTGTATACATTTATCAGTAACTAATAACTCCATACTTATAATACAAATTCACAATAAACAAACATTAAATAATAATGGAATATAATTGAGGTACATGTTCATTTTACATGTACATGTCTTATGGCTCTGTTATAGTTATTTTACATGTACATGTCTTATGGCTCTGTTATAGTAACACGGCCATTGACACGCATAGCTGTACACACATTCGCCTCCATACTGTATAGTGCTGTGTTATCGTAGCAAGAGTGGTATGACAAAAATTCATACTTTTCCATCGATAAACCTGCTCAAATTTTCAGGGTGACATTATAAGGATGTGAGGAACACACCTAAAGTGTTTTTACGGAGGTAAGCCGATTTATTTCAAATTTACCGGGTTTCCCACACAACCACACCCATAACCATACGGGTCTAAAACCGACAAAATGATTAAAAAAATAGTTTTAGCCTGCCGCCAGCCTTCTGAATTTTTCAGCGATACACTATAAGATCCCAGAGTTCAAGTTTAAATAAGTTTTACACGTCAACTCGCATTTATTGCAAAATGAGACCGGTTTGAAGATGGAAAAGAAACACAAAATTTCAGCGGGCCTGAGCAGGCACACTGGTTCAGTGTGAAGATTTCGGTGACGTCCGCGCCCTCACACGGGCGCTCTACGGTACTATAAAAAGCGCGATGTGTCGTCTGCTATCCATTCATTTTGAACTACATCATGGCTCAACACATGGATATTGATGGAGTGCACAATATTATTAACGAGTCGTGGCTTGACAACATATTAGAAGAGCTATGCAAAGATGATGAACAAGAAGAAAAAGAAGACCAGCCGATAGAGGGTAGCGAGACTTTGACTCCAGTTTCACAACAAAAGCGGCAGTATCTTCACCATACCACGGGTCAATTCATCGATATTGAAGACGACGAAGAAGAAAAAGAAGAAGAGGCGGCGGATGGAGATGTCGCCGCCAATAGTACCTACCACGTACGGCCTGATAGTACCCCCCAACACGAACGGCTTGAACGAGTCATACAAGATCTGTTCAAACATCAAGACCAACACCAAGACCAAGACCAAGACCAAGAAAAAGAAGCAAGCGGTGAATTCATCGATGGAGTGGACAATAGTCCCTACGACGTACGGCTTGATAGTACCTACGACGCACAGCTTGATGAACTCGTACAAGATACGTTCGAAGAAGACAAAGAAAAAGAAAAAAAAAGAAGAACAGATGGTTGTTTTACAGCAGCGATATCTTGAGTACTACTGTACCGAAATAGGAAGACTGGAGTGAGACACAACATGGGGAGCGGCACAGTATTTACCCTGTGTCCAATGCACTAGTCGCTACGCCAAATTCGCTATTTTCCCGTGTGGACACCAAGCGTTATGTATTCGCTGTATCCACAGACATGCAGGAAGACCAGTCCCTACGCCCACTTACAAGCCCATAGCGTGTACACTCGTCGCGCTGAAATGTCCCGTGTGTACCAAGAGGCGAGAAAACCTGTTCCGATCGATGTAATTCCCTTACATCTTCCTAACGGTCCTTATGAGGACCACCAATTATACTCGAAAGAGCAAGCTTCTAATTAAAAGCACAAAACACCAGCTCCTGCACATGCACACACCTAAGTAAAAATAGGTAATTAACACTTAGTAAATGAGAACTTCCTACTAACAGCGCCCAGGTAAAAAAAAAAAAAAAAAAACACTATTAGTATGAATGAACGGTAATAATATACCGAGTAGTCCCGGAAAAAGCCGAGTGTAACAATTTTTGTTGTTGTGAGGTGTGGGAGATTGGTACTCATAGAGGAGATTGAGATATACCGAGTAGTCCCGGAAAAAGCCGAGTGTAAACAATTTTTTTGTTGTGAGGTGTGGAAGATTGGTAATCATAGAGGAGAGGAGATTTGCATTCGTAGGGTCTAGGGGCAATTGTTATAAGTGCTGTTTGGAAGGCTAGGGGTTGGCCCTGAAAAGGGACTTTGATGGCAGATTTTTTTTGGGGGGGGGTTGGAGATTGGTAATCATAGAATATAGAGGAGAGGAGATTCACCAATGTAGGACCTGATTTTAATTGAATGTGCCACGTTAGAAGTCCCCTTTCGTAAGATTGGGGTGGCCCTGAAAAGGGCCGTTAAGGTCAATTTGTTTACCCTGTTTTATTCAGGGGGATGGAGTTTGCCTGTCTACTCCATCAAACTGGCGGAAAAGTATCGGCCGGGCTGTTGTTGTTGTTCGTCATCCGACGATTCATCTGGCACTGATGGTATGTGGTCCAGGAAGGAGGCCGGTAGAATGCGCGGTAATTCGCCGATATCGACGAATTCCGGCTGGCGTTGTCTCTGGAGCTGTTGTTGTTCTTGTTCCTCGTTGAGGGCATCTCGCAGGGCGGTGATCCAGTCCTCCCCGGTGAACGTGGTCAGCGCCCTTGTCACAGTGTAATACAAGGCCGCCCAGGACAGCGGTGTGTAATTAGTATTGGCCCGCGTCCATCGTTGGATTTCTTCCACCCAAAAAGCTTTCACCCCTCTCGCCAGCTCCTCTCTCTCCCTCTTCTCCTTTGCCACCCCTTTCGTGGTACTCATTTTAGCTACTCGGCTCATGATCAATACGTTGTTTATGGCTCGACAAATATGGTTTGAATGCGGCTTTTCCCCACGCGTCCCTGGGTTTTATACTGAATATAGAGTGGATTTTCATTGGCTGTTAAAACAGCGCGAACCTCTTTCATTGGTTCTGTTCCGTCTTTACCATTGGTTGATATACGGGACGCTGATTGGCCCAATAAGGCTCGTGTAACACCTCCTGGGTTAACTTTCAATCTCGTCTTTTTGCACGAAATTGGTATGGCAAATTCCTAGGTTAAATCAATTCGTATCTCTATAACATTACACCCCGAATGATCACGGACTTTGACGAAGGTGGGGCCATGGAAAATAAAAACTATAACGTGTACGGGTACGGACTAGCATAGAGAGGCGCGAAAAAATAAAACTATAACGTGTACGGCTACGGACTAGGGGTTAATTTAACATGACACTACCGAGTGATCACGGACTTTCACGAAGTGTGAAGGGAGACGGAAAAATAAAACCAGAACGTGTACGGGTACGGATTAGGATAGATCTATGGACGGCCTTGGAAAAAGTACTCCCCATTGTCGATGAAGTACTATATCTATAGGGTGCACACAGGCTAGAGTGTCAGTGTCTACTCATGAAGCGAACACACAACAGCACAACCCAGAGGGGCACCCGGTGGGGCACCCGCAAGGCCGGCCGGCAGGAGTCCACGTGGAGTAAGACTGTGAACAAGGTGTTAACAGATTTGTACTACAACCCAACCAGTCCAGCCGCTTATAGCGCTGTGGGAGCGCTCGCTCGAGCTGCACATTCCCAAGGCATCAGTCGAACTGAAGTTCGAGCATGGTTAAAAACCCAAGACACTTATAGCTTACATCGAGCAGCCCGACGACATTTTCGCCGTAACCGAGTCATCGTAGGAGGCGTAGACGCACAATGGCAGGCCGATTTGGTCGATATGAGTCTTTTTGCTCCCCACAATGATGGACATCGGTACATGTTGACCTGTATCGATATTTTATCCAAGTACGCGTGGGTGCTACCCATCCGGACCAAAACAGGAGAGAATCTGGTACGAGCGTTCCAGCAGATTTTCAAGACGGGTCGCAAACCCCTCTATTTGCAAACGGATGAAGGCACAGAATTTCTCAACCGCCACTTTCAAGCCTTTCTTAAGAAACAGAAGGTGTTTTTCTTCCATACGTACAACGAGGCCAAAGCATCTGTGGTGGAACGATTCAATCGGACCTTCAAAGGACGGATGCACAAGTATTTTACCGCCAAAAACACCCGACGGTACATCGATGTGCTACCTCAACTGGTCCAAGGGTACAATCGAGCCTATCATCGCAGTATCCAGCGGGCTCCCCTCGATGTGACGGAACGCAACGAACATCAAGTGCGCCGTACGCTGTACTCGATAGAACCAAGTCCACTCACGTCACCCCGTTACAAACGCGGGGATGTGGTACGGATCAGTAAAGTCAAAGGGCAATTTGAGAAAAGTTACTTGCCCAACTGGAGTGACGAGCACTTTGTCATCGTT
The DNA here is from genome assembly GCA_036873755.1 of Hanleya hanleyi. Classification (NCBI taxonomy): domain Eukaryota; kingdom Metazoa; phylum Mollusca; class Polyplacophora; order Lepidopleurida; family Hanleyidae; genus Hanleya; species Hanleya hanleyi. Next base: position 56,479 of record JAVTVY010022234.1, read on the forward strand.
CGCCATAGCCCTCGAAACCCACACGTCTATCAACTGGAAGATCTAGAAGGAGAAACACTGCAAGGCACGTTTTACGAGGCAGAATTACAACCGGTGGTAAAAACACGGAAAGACTACTACACGGTGGAAAAGATTTTGAAAACGGAACGTCGACGTGGCATCCCCTATCATTTCGTCAAATGGCAAGGTTGGCCCAGTTCGTTTAATTTCTGGGTCTCAGCCCGTGACATGAAACGGCTATAAATTCTACCTCACATCGCCTACAGCCTTCAGTCTAGGGTTGTACCATGGATAGTGCACATCTGCCCTTACTGCTGCGGACTCGAAAAGGACAAGTCGGTACCGTCGTGTGTCTACTAGTGCTTCTGGGTACCTTATTTGGAGGAGTCTTCTACGATTTGGCGTACCTGATATCCTGTTTCAACCTACCCTCCACTCGTCCAATACCTGCCCCCCAACGTCAAGTGCAATCACCCAACACCACCACCACCACCACCACCACCACCACTACCTCTCCTACTACGCTGCGGAACATTACCAGGGGTCCACCAGGTTCTACAACCCATCCCACTACGCGGTCTAGTCCTCGTCCTACTCTACGGAACTTCACCCGGGGTCCACCCGTGTACCTGCCTAGTCCTACCCTCTGGAGCTCCCCATCTTCCACCCTCACAGCACCCAGGGCAAAACCACGGCAACATAGGACTCCCACCACCACCACGACGCTAACACCTAGAGTGGGTATAGTACCACGTTTACCACGGCAACGGTACCCGCACGATTACGACCCCCGGTGGGATCCACGACAACGGTGGTGGGCCTCTGAACGCTTGGCGCAAATCACCAAATAAACCTATAGATCCTCGGTGGCAGCATCCCTTCACGTGTCTCATCGCTGGACCGACCGGGTCGGGAAAAACACACTTCGTTCAACGGCTCATCCGACACAGGTCAGCCCTCATTTCACCACCCGTGGCTCGCATCCTCTGGTGTTATGGAGCTTGGCAGCCTGCGTACGAGGAACTGGCACGCATAGCTGGACTCACCTTGGTGGAAGGATTACCCCCAGAGGATACCCCAGAAGACACGTTGGTAGTGGTAGACGATCTGATGACCGAAACGGACAGTCGGGTGACGCGTCTCTTTACGAAAGGGAGCCATCATCGTCGGTTGAGCATCATCTACATCGTCCAGAATCTCTTCAGTAAGAACAAAGAGCACAGGAACATCAGTTTGAATGCTCAGTATGTGGTATTGTTCAAAAACCCCAGAGACGCATCACAAATTATGCACCTGGCGAAACAGATGTACCCTAAAAACACGGCCTTTGTGCGGGAAGCCTTTGAAGATGCCACCCAAGGGGCCCACGGGTATCTGCTCATCGACTTGAAACAAGGGACACCCTCGGCACTTCGATTGTGCACCCACATTTTCCCCGGAGAGTTCCAGACGGTGTACACGCCCAAATAAAAGAAGAAGACACAACCCCTCTAGCATTCATTTCCTCATCATGTCTGCACGGATACGGAAGCACGCGCCGGCGCTCCGCGTATTACGCAGCGCGCCACCGGAGGTGGGCCGGGCCCTGGTGCGCGGCGCGGACGCGGGATTGGTACGGTGTTTGTGTGAAGTGGCTCATAATGTGTTAAAAGGGAATGTTCCTCTCAGTCCCCTGCAGAAAGGGAAATTGCAACGGCACAAGACGGGTCTCCGAACGCTGGTGAAGAAGACGGGAAGTTTAAAGAAAAAGAAACAGGTGTTACAGCGAGGTGGATTTCTCGGGGCACTCCTCGCACCCTTAGCCGCTTCCGTACTGGGACCGTTAGTAGGATCCATCTTGGGTGGAGCACGCTAACGTCATGGAACATACGAAAAAAATGATCCTGGTCGAACCTCGGCTGTTACAGAGTTTGCAATCGCCCTATCCCGTGCCTGCCATGGTGCAACAACTCCAGTCTCTCGACGAAGAGATGAATAGTATACTCCAACGTCGACTACCCGATCACGAGAAAATTCAACTCTACCATCAGACGCTGAACCGGTACAAGATGTTTATGGATCAATATAGGGGTAGTACACCACCAGCACCACTACCAGCAGCGCCAGCACCCACACCGCCATCATCACCTCAGCTGGAAGATGAAGTGTTGGCCAGTGTCCCTAAGGCATTCAAGACCAAGGCTCGTTTATTGTTGGATCGGGTGAAACAGAATCCCGATATGGGTTGGAGCGATCAGGGGAACTGCTTATTCGAAACCGAGTGGTGCCGGGGTCTCATATCACCGATTTGATCAACGATACGGTGCGCTCTCGCAAACACTCTAATCCACCGGGCTGGGAAGCCTTTGCTCAGGGGTTGAAAGACACACACGTCCCTCAAGAATTGGTGGGGAATCCTAACCGTTGGCGGTGGATGCAGCGGACCCAGCAATCGTCGAGTAGACCACCACCACCACCAGCACCACCCTCTTCTTGGGAACCGGAGTCACCCCCCAAAACACCACAACGACGGGCACCTTCTTTTCTCCCCTTTAAAACACCATCCCCGGTAAAGAGGCTCCAGCGCTCGAGAGCTTTGATACATAGCAAGTCACCGCGACGATCACGACGACGAGGTCATCCACCCAAGGCCTGGGAGCCCTATTAAAGCTAGGTGCAGAAGCAAGAAAGCTCCGTCGTCATGTTTTACCTCACGTTGCCCAGTAACAGTTCGCTCGATGTGTTTCCTGACAACACCTTGGCCAAGTACGTTGCAACCGTTGCATTTACCTAGACGCTGGGAATGTGGACTGGTGGATATTCAATACCCTTACTCGTGGTACAACGTGCGAGGCAAGGACGTGTGATACGACATGACCTACGAAGGCAAAGTAAACCGACTGACTCTACCCGAAGGCCAATACGATACCCCCAAGGCGTTCATAGAGGGTCTGACCACATTGTTGAATTATAAGTCTCTACGGGTGGTGACGAATAGTTCAAGACCCGTCAAATCCTATCCCTTCAAGAATCATGTGATCTTCGATTACAACGCACACAACGACAAGGCCTGTATCCTGCTCAGCCCCAACGTGGGTGTGGAACTCAGTCCTAGCCTACAGCAAATGTTAGGTCTCCCTTACAGCATCTACGCGGGTCCCACCACCGACGTTGTGATGGATATGAAAGTGGGTATGTACGGACACTACGTCTACTCGGTCGCGGTGGACAGCCATGTTGTGGGTGATGTGAACACACCTCTGTTACGGGTGGTGCTCATTAGAAAGAAGTATGGCGATCAAGTCACCCAGAGTTTCAACCACATACTCTACCTGCCCTTGGTGACACGGGGAGTAAAAGCGGTGGGTAAACAAGCGGTACGCAGTGGACTGCGAGTGGCCGGTGATGTCTTGGGAGGAACGGCACCCCGACAAGCCTTGAAACGACGGGCCCAAGAATCAGGCAGCGTCTTGATCGACGACCGACACACCGATGACGCACACCCCGGAAGAAGAAGGGTAAGAGAGACATCTTCGCATAATGGCATTCATTCACTCCGAGTCGTGTCCGTCTACCAACAGTGAATTGGATTTGTGGACTATTCCACCCACACAGACCAGTGTCGCCGACGGCCGTTGGGTAGAACATCGGCCCCTGGCTAGCCTGACGGGCACGGGACCGCTGGAATTTACCATTGAAAACAAAGATACGGCCTACCTGGATTTAGCCCACACGTACTTGTACGTGAAAGCCAAAATAGTGGACAACGACGGGACGCCCATCGCGAACGATGCGGTGGTAGGCCCGGTGAATCTTTGGCTGCACTCCTTGTTCCAACAGGTGGATATCAGTCTGAACGATAAACTCATCAGTACGTCCACCAATACGTACCCGTACCGAGCCTACATCGAGACGCTGTTGTCGTACGGAGAAGATACCAAAAAAACACACTTGCAAGCCTCGCTGTACTACAGGGATACGCCCGGAGCCATGGATGCCGTCACCGTTGCCAATAATGGGTTCGGCCATCGCAGGCAGTTTACAACCCGTAGTACGTCCGTCGATATGATGGGACGACTGCACGCCGATCTGTTCCTGCAAGACCGCTACATGATGAACGGTGTATCCATCAAGATCAAGTTGATCCGTTCCCCACCCACTTTCGCCTTGATGGCCGATGGAGATGCCCCCAATTACAAGATCATCATAGAAGATGCAGCCCTGTTTGTCCGTACGGTGGATTTGCAACAGGGTGTGTTGGTGAGTCACATGGAAGCCTTATCGAAAAAACCAGCCCTGCACCCCATCCGACGCGTACAGACCAAGGTGTACTCTGTGCCAGCAGGTACGATGATGGCCAATCGTGAAAATTTATTTCTAGGGGATCTCCCTAAACGTCTTACCCTGGCGTGTGTGACCAACACCAGTTTCAATGGACAGTGAAGTGAGAATCCGTTCAACTTTCAACATTTCAACCTCAACTTTTTGGCACTGCACGTGGCCGGCCATCAAATTCCAGCCCGTCCGTTACAACCGGATTTTGGTAACCATCACTATGTGCGGAGCTACCTGAACCTGTTTACAGCCACAGGACAAAACAATCAGGACGAAGGAAATACCATCACTCGACGAGACTTTAGCCGTGGGTACACTTTGTTCGCCTTCGACCTCACCCCAACCTTGGAACACGATCATCAACTGGCCTTGCTCAAGAAAGGAAACTTACGGTTGGAACTGCGTTTCTCCGTCCCTCTACTCCATACCATTAACGTGATTTGCTACGCCGAGTTTGATAACATCATCACCGTGGATCAGCAAAGAAACGTCCTGTGTGACTACGCCAGCTAGAGTCATGGATACAGAGCAGCTGATGGGCATACTCCAGCGAGATCCTCGGGTACCCTTTCGAGGTGTGTTTCCACGCAATGTGTTTCCCACCACCCCAACCACCCCAGCAGCCTACATCCTGAATACAGACCCTGGTACTCGACCCGGTGAACATTGGGTGGCTGTGTACGTGGACACGCTGGGCCAAGGCGAATACTTTGATTCCTACGGACTTGCACCCGTGCATCCGGATTTGGTGAAGTTCATGGACGTATCTACTACAGTGTGGCGTTGGAATACTAAAAGATTACAAGGACCCTTGAGTAGTGTATGCGGACAGTACTGTGTGTTTTATCTCACTCACCGGAGTAGAGGACATCCTATGCAAACGATCATACAAATGTTTGATGATTATTCTCAAGCCGAAGACCGTGATGTACTCGTATACGACTGGACTGCCTCTCGTTTTAATGTGCATGCCCCATTTCTCTGGTTGTCTTAATTGATTCAATGTGTGTGTTCTCATTGTTTTTGTTATGACGTTGTTGTTCTGACGTTCATTGATGTTCAATAAAAAAATTCATGAAAAAACACAAGTAATGTTTTTGACTTTTTTTATTCAGGTGAACAAGAATGTATAGAATATGTACAAAAGAATACAGGTGGTGTGTAAAAACTGTGAGGCGTAGGATTCGAACCCACGCCCTGCACTTAGGACTGGCGACCATTCTGACTTTTTGTACAGTTATAGTTTTAACTCATATCATGAGAAGTATATCAAATGTCATAGTTTCACAAGTTCAGGTAAGTGGTACTGATGCCATCGGGAAGGACTTTCCGCTTGGGGTAGAAGAAGGTGAAGGCGTCTCGTTTCTGGATGTACGTCCGCATCTGGTGGTCCACGACCCGAAATCCTCTGTTAGTCCCACTTGCACTGGCCTGGCTTTGCAGCACGTTCAGGTACAAGGCTTTGTCGATGGCCGGATCGCGCCGGTTTACCCCTTTGCAGCTAAACTTATTTCCGTAACAGTAATACGTCTTCGAGGAGAGAGCAATCATGGCATCGCCACTCCACTCCAACTTGAAGAGACCCGGCGTCCGCTTGTCGTACTGGTAATGGTGACGTTGAGGTAGCCACTGGTCCCGTTCCGCCTCATACTGTGCACGTAACTCGGGTTTGACCAGGGACTCTCAATCCGCATTAGACACGGCCATGTAAGCAGAGTCTGTATCCATCTCCATGATTTGCCAGTCTGATGGATTAAAATACACACCCATGAAATCATACAAAAACTGGAGCATCCTGAGCTTGGCCACCTGGTATACCATACATCCAATTTGGAGAGGGAGGTTGTAACGGATAGTCTTTTTGGCTAAAGTGATTTCATACGTGTCGTCATCGATGACCTCCACGGACCGAAACAGGAGAGAATTGACTTTTTTGCGGGCCTGTGGGGTAGTACAGATGTTCACGTTCATGTGCTTATCTTGGTTAGTGACCGTTTTGCCATAATAGCTATTGCCCGTGAGCTTCCACGATTCACCGATGATGGCCTTACTCGGATCTTGATCGCCTTGACGACGGGCAGACGTCACGATGTCCCCGAGGCCCGCCCCCTGTACAGACCATTTGGTCTTTGATATATGTTGGCATTTGTGGGAAGTTGATGCTGGGTCGACATCGGGCCTTACAGACTAGTCTTTTGTGTTAAATGCCGTCATTTACATCTGACGGCGATACAGCTCACCATTCTCCAATGTACGAGTTGTCACAGCGAAACAGCTCACCAATTACCAGTATACGAGTTGTCAGAGCATTTCCATCATAGCTCTCGAGATTTGTATCTAATACCGCTTATGCCGGTGCTAGGGGCCGTGTGGTCATATCATCCAAGTTGCCACATGAACAGGTACAATAAAAGCGTACCTGAGATACAACACATATCACGAATCTTTAGATTCTTGGTATGTGCTTTAGAATAAGTTAACCAGAAGACTATTCTGTGAAGTCATGTGACGCAGTCAGTATGTCGGCACCTCTTCCCACTTCCCTTATATGTGTTGTAATTGTAATTCCCCGCAAAACAGGCGTTGGGTACGTACTGTAAGACTTGGTACACGTGCGTGACTTCCAGACCGTGGCTGATGTACCACTGTATTAGCGGAGTGCCCAGCAAGATTTTTTCTGCCCACACACGGCCAATCAACATCCGTCGAGGTTGAGGCAAACACTCGTGTTGCTCAGCATAGACACCCATGGTGTCTCCAATGTCATCCCGACCCACCAGTGTGTTCTTGAAAATAGGTGGGCACTGGGCGAAGAGTGGCTTGAGAGTGTCGGGAACATGCAGGTCGCATTCCACAAAGCCGTAGAGGTCTCCAGAACGAATGGCGTCGAACATCTGTGGCAGTCTCAGGAGTCGCCGACGACTGAGAGGGTACTCGCGCGCTTTAAGGAAACGGCGTAAATGTGGGAGGGCCTGGCACATGGTGTGAAATTCACACTCCCACATTTCGATGAGGTGGTATCCCCTCTCTTTGATGTAATCTCCGTTCTCCTGGACTTCTTCCCGTAATTCTTCCGCCGATTTCCCACGTCGTTGGTTGAAGCGTCCAGCGCTGAAATGGCATTCGTGGCCGTGCCAATAGCAGCCGTAAAATTGAAATACGGTCGGTGTTCTACCCACAAGGGCAAACCCATCGACGTATAGAAATTCCCCGTCGATAGGCTTCCCAGTCCAACCACTGGTCGGCGAGATGTTTGTAGGGGTTGCGTTGCGGTGTGAAATGTTGACCTTCCGCCAACCATCGCGTATAATGACCGCTGGGCATGGGCTGGGCAAGAGACCACAGGTACAGGGCATTGGCATCGAATTCGATGATCTTAGCACAGGGTTTCCCACCGGGGAGAGTGGTGACGTCCTTCTCGTGGTAGCGGTGAAAAATAAGACTGGGCCCGCCCACGATGTTCTGTTTTAGACAATCATACATACCGCGTCTTTTTGCTGTATCAGCGAAAAGTATGTAGGACAATCTTGAAAGAGATGACGAAGCGCCAAACCCGGTAAACTCAAGCACTCCTTGAATATGTCGACGTGCATCTCACGACGAAAGAGTTGAACCATTTTCTCGGCCGCTTCGAGGAAAGGAACCACATCTAAGTTATTATACCATATCAGGAAATCTCGCAAGGTCTGCATATGTTGGTCGTTCCATACCTGCTGTAGTTCCCGGTACGTGTCTTCCGAACATTCCACTTGCTTCAAATCGTCAAAGAACGCGTCCCGGGGTGGCAACTGTGTTTCCTCCAAGCGGTCGAGCGTCGATATATACGTGTAAGGGAACCTCCCTTCGGTTTGTGCACAGTCATACGCCTTCACCCACTGATCATAGCTATAATTGGGAGCTAAGTATTTCCGTACATCCAGGAAATGGAGTGACGTGGTAGTGCGGGCCATATGATTATTAATCTTCTTGATGACGGACTTGATGGTATTAGCCTGGGCCAAGTAAGGGTAGAGAAATTCCTTCACCATGTTGAGATCGTATCGCCCCGAGTTGAAGCCGAGCACAGGTAACTGGCCTAGGTATTGTAGGAAGCGGGCTTTCAATTTCTCTGCATACGGTTTAGGTAAATGTACATCCTGCGACTGAACGGGTTCCGGCTCCTGGGTGTCCGACTCCGACTCTGACTCTGACTCTTCATCGTCGTTGAACGATACACCTGGTATAGGAATCCGGTCGTCCAGTTGGTCCAGTACGTCCTGGAATTTGGACACCAACAATTCCGTACTGGCCTCACTGACTTCCTCTAAATAACCCATCATGCGGGTAATCAACTCATGGGAGTCCCCCGACGACACCAAACAGACGGGCGCAGCGTCATAGCCGGGTACGTTGGTGGAAATGCTCACACTCAGGGGAATATGGCGCTGCGTCCACTGCGTTTTCGCTGAGAACATGTCCATGGGCTCCAACAGGGCCTCGAAATCGTAACACGCCCAGTAGGGAAAATAACGGTCCTCTTCCGGTATGACAAGACCCTCATCGGCCAGTTCCTCGAAAATAGTAGGTGTGTTATGGTACACGCCACCAGGAAATTTGCGTTTCACAGTGTTATCACAAGTCTTCTCGTGCCGATGTAGGTGGATGGACTGTTTGAACACCCGATGGCATTGGGCACAACTGTAGGATTGCGCGTACAGGCTCATATTGTAGATGAGAGGAAAATGACTCACCCCGCCGTCGTCGAAGACATTGACTTTCATCGTAGAAGCATACCGTTCTGTTGAGCGATGAACCAATTCAGCCACAAATATGTCATCCTCGCATCGTAATCGGTATACAAAGATATTGATGCTGAACAGAGTTTCCACGACATCCAAATACTTAAAGGGGACTCCCCGGAACTGCCGCTCATCAATAGCCATTGGCCACTTTCTCACAAACCAGGGGATTACACTCGTCCAAATGCACGGCCAAACACCGAAACAGACATTTCCGGTCTTTGTAAGGGCCGTGTGCGCCTCCCGTTAACGCATACAGTCCTCTTCGATGAAGCAGCCAAGGTGGAAGAATGACAGGAGCACCGATGGGGTGATTTCTCATTTTCGTGACGAAAAATGTGACGTTGGTGACCATTTCCACAGTCCATTTGGTGTTGGGCCGTTGCAACCGGGCCCATTCCAACGGGTCCAACGTAGTGAGTTGGTCGATGAGTGGCTCCAGAGAAATTGCATCCGTCACCGTGAAGGGTTGATCAAACACATAGGTATTATTGCTGGAATAAAAATACCGCAACTGGTCCGTCTCTTTGTGCCGTAAGATGTAGCCGAATGTAATATTCAACTTGAAAGCTGTCACCTGGTCTGTGAAAATGTTCTCGGCGTAAGTAGAAAGATCCGTGAGGTCCTGCAGTCGAACGTTATACAAGTCCAATAGACGACGGTGACGGTGAAAACAATGGCGTATGGTGGTCCAGTGACGTCGATAAATCTCACTCACACGCTCGTCTTCGGGCAAGGCATCAGCCGGAGGCGCTCCTGGATCCCCTGGAAAATCTTCTCCACGTCTCATGCTGCGGTGAGGCTCAGACTGGTCAGGTAGGCTGGTGAGGCAGGTTGGTGAAGCAGGCCAATGAATGCAGCAATCCCCTAAAAATTCCCACTTTTATACGTTTTTCCGTGACATTCGTGTGTTTTCGGTGACCTTCGTGTGTCTTCGGTGACCTCCGTGACTCTTCGGCCACCTCCGTGACTCTTCGGCCACCTCCGTGACTCTTCGGGCGCCTCCGTGACATCTTCGGGCGCCTCCGTGACATCTTTGGGCGCCTCCGTGTCTTTTCGTGGAAGTCAACGACATTGTGGGAAAAACCCCACTTGTATACAGTCCTGACCGAAGAGACTCGGAGATCACCCAGAAGAAACACGGTGACCTCACCGAGGAGACACGGACCTGACCGAAGAAACACGGAGATCATCCAAGGGACACGAAGATGAACGACATTGTGGAAAAACCCCACAACGGACGTACCCGAAAAGACACGGAGGTGAACGACATTGTGGAAAAATCCCACAGACAGGTCAGTACATATCCTATCATGTTCCCAGGTCACGCTCCATTTACCCAGACCGGAAGTGACGTCATACCTACAAAAGCGCCCCTGGCGGAAAAAGGGGAACAAGAGTTACCTCCCTGGAAAATGTGAGTCGAAATCACCTTACACTACTTCTGCCATTGCTATGTAACAGGACACCAAGGTATTTATAACTCTTCACACACTCAATTGGACTTTGGTTAATATGGAACTTATGATTAGCAGTCCTGTCGCTACCAAAAGTGACAATTTTAGTCTTTTTTACATTGACCGATAAACCTCAGTCAAAGAGGAACGCACTGAGTTTATCCAGTTTTAACTGTAGGTCAAATCTCCCTAATATAATCTGTGGCGTGTCCGACTCCTACTCCTCCTCCTCCTCCTCCGCTTTACTCACTGCACAGCGGGTCGCATAGGTGTGGCGCGGGATAGGGTGGGGCGAGAGACCTGGGGTTTTCGCTACCTAATATAATCCGTGGCGTGTCCGACTCCTACTCCTCCTCCGCTTTACTCACTGCACAGCGGGTCGCACAGGTGTGGCGCCGGATAGGGTGGGGCGAGAGACCTGGGGTTTTGGCTAGCTGATATAATCCGTGGCGTGTCCGACTCCTACTCCTCCTCCTCCTCCGCTTTACTCACTACACAGCGGGTCGCATAGGTGTGGCGCGGGATAGGGTGGGGCGAGAGACCTGCGATTTTCGCTACCTGAGATTCCATGGGCCAGGCTTGCACCCTACAGTAGAGTGGGTCGACTGCGCATGCGCGATGAGTAGTGCGCGATGAGTAGTATAGAAAAGGCATGAGATATCCCTATCCCTATAGGTGTGGCGCGGGATAGGGTGGGGCGAGAGACCTGGGGTTTTCGCTACCTGAGATTCCATGGACCAGGCTTGCATCCCACAGTAGAATGGGTCGACTGCCCATGCGCGATGAGTAGTGCGCGATGAGTAGTATAGAAAGGGCACGCGATCTCCCTATCCCTATAAACTAACCCATGGGGGTGAATGAACCCATGGGGGTGAATGAGTCATGGGGGTGAATGAGCACTCGTTTATCTAACGACAGTAACACGATATCGTCTGCATATGCAAGGCAATTCACTGGCTAACTCCACAACTTTGGGGATTGATTACTGCCATTATCTAAATCTAAATTAACAATGCAGATCATTTATATATATATTAAATAGGATAGGGCTTAAAACATTGCCCTGGTGGACACCTCTTAATATAGGAAAACTCTCACTCATACATGATGTGGATTTAACTCGAGACTGGCTGAGAAGAAACATTTGCTTTATACAGTTATATATATTACCAGTAACGCCAGCCTTCTGCAGTTTCAACAAGAGGCCAACGTGACACACAGAGTCAAATGATTTATTAAAGCCAATAAAGCAAGCATATAGCTTGTTTTTCCTATTCGCATATTTATCAATCAGTGTTTTCATCACAAATATATGGTCAGATGTCCTACTTCCTATCTTAAAGCCCAATTGGCATTAGAAATCAGGCCATTTCATCAGATATTACATTATCTGATGAATTAAGGTACCAGCGTTTTATTTCTATCCAAAGAACTTCGTTTAAAACTGCAGAATAATAGCTCCCCGTGAGAAGCTCAAGTGAGTATCTGACATTTTATACATATAGTGCATGCTGCAGGGTGTGATATCACGATTTGTTAGCTCGAGACTACCATTGCGAAGCACGAGTTGAACATCACTGGAAAATTGTGATATCACACCCGCAGCAAGCATGCACTATCTGTTTTATTATACCGAAAAAGTAGATAGGCAGTGTATCTGGGATATTCTTAAGATTGATATCATTAGATTTAGCGTCTCGAATTCAGTAAGTTCGTGGGTCCCAACACTATCATGTTAACAAAATTATGGTTATTCTATTTTGGAGTTTTCTCAAAATGAAATAAGCAACCTCCCGATCGACTCAATCTATGACAACTCTTTCATCCGGCGACATAACGAACACCTGGCGTGAAATATACATGCTATAACTCAACTTGGCGGGTATAGGGAGACTTTGAAAGTGCGCTTTTAATTAGATCAGATAAATTCGGCTGATCGGCCGTTTGAGCTGAACAATATTCCCTTGTCCCAAAAGTGACAAAAGATTATCACCATACGGCTAGTATACACTTGGTATCTACACCTCAACATGTGCGCATACGGATACAATCGTCCACATTTTGTTTGACTAATTGTTGCTCCACTGGATGCATGTACATGTGTATGTTTGTTAGCAGAAGAATGAACTGTTACAGATACTGAGCGCAATTGTCTCGAGATCGTGCGCCATTGTCCCAAGACCGTGGGCTATCGCCTAGCTAAATAATATATAGCCCTCGTCGGCCCCAGTCACCTCCAGCGAGGGTTTTAGATAATTTTATTACGAATCACCCACCTCTGAAACTGCCGTACAATACATCTAATCTCTATCCCCTCCTGCGCACTATTTTAAAATCTTGCGCACTATTGTGAAATAGTGACGCATATATCGCCGTCTGAATTTTCCAGTCGAAAACTTCAACTCTCTATGCGCCATGTTGGTGACGTCACGGTATATGTGTGATAGGCCGTTTGCAATTGAACATGGTGCGTATAAAGTAGAAGTTGTCGACTGGAAAATTCAGACGGCGATACTATTTCACAATAGTGCGCACGATTTTAAAATAGTACACAGGAGGGGATAGAGATTAGATGTACGGCAGTTTCAGAGGTGGGTGATTCGTAATAAAATTATCTAAAACCCTCGCTGGAGGTGACTGCGGCCGACCTATAGCCCTCATACTCGTGAGGGCTATCTATATATATTATTTAGCTAGCTATCGCATCGAGATCGTGCGCCATTGCCTCAAGACCATGTGCTATCGCCTCAAGACCGTGCGCTATCGCCTCGAGATCTTGCGCCATTGCCTCAACACCATGTGCTATCGCCCCAAGACCGTGCGCTATCGCCTCGAGATCTTGCGCCACTGCCTCAAGATCATGTGCTATCGCCTCAAGACCATGCGCTATCGCCTCGAGATCGTGCGCCATTGCCTCAAGACCGTGTGCTATCGCATCGAGACCGTGCGCTGTTACAAATTACAGAACGTCATGTGACCAATCAGGATGAACAAATCTGGCATGAGGTACCGGTAGAATAAGTTTTAATGTCTAATGCAACTAGTGGATGGGCTTTTGAACCCATCTTACCAAAGAACTGAATTGTGAGAAAATCTTCTTTGCAAGCATCGTCAGTTGAGACATTATTCTCACTGCATAGTTTGATTTACACACAGATATATCGTACGGATACATTTATTATTGCTATGACTAATGAATCACCATATAACTTCCTCATATGTCTTGGCCGATCTGACGGGCGTTTCGAACTATGAAGCAAAGTGGATCATCGAATAATAACACACCGATGGATGAAGCTGAAGTACTGTGATTAACTGGAAACAAAATAATTCAAACGAGAAGAACATATACGGGGCCGACCTATAGCCCTCATACTCGTGAGGGCTATCTATATATATTATTTAGCTAGCTATCGCATCGAGATCGTGCGCCATTGCCTCAAGACCATGTGCTATCGCCTCAAGACCGTGCGCTATCGCCTCGAGATCTTGCGCCATTGCCTCAACACCATGTGCTATCGCCCCAAGACCGTGCGCTATCGCCTCGAGATCTTGCGCCACTGCCTCAAGATCATGTGCTATCGCCTCAAGACCATGCGCTATCGCCTCGAGATCGTGCGCTATCGCCTCGAGATCTTGCGCCACTGCCTCAAGATCACTGCCTCAAGATCATGCCGATCGCCTCAAGAGGTGAGACCGCGCCCATCGGGTGAGAATTGAGGCAAAATTGACTGGAGCAGACGACATTGCGAGAGAAACCATGTTGACTGTGAAACAACCGTGGCAGATTGGCAGATGGATTCTACCTGACATGACTGAGACGGCGTGATGTACGTTTCGATTTAACTGCTAGTTGGGACGATGGACGGGGACTACGAATACAGACACATTAGTTATCAGCGACCAACTGTTTCTAGAACCAAATCCGACATAAATGTACATATGTTTCAAACCTTCAGGGTGTTTTCGCTACAATATTTTCGAGATCCTGTATGTGAAATTTAGATGTTTACAGGCGAAGTACGAACTGCATCAGCGAGACACCTAGGTTTAACCGGTTAGAGAGAACTACCTCTCTAAAATGGAGGTAAAAAAGGTCGTTTTTGCTTAATAACTTTCGACTTATTCATCGTAACGCTCCAAAATCTCCAGGCGACTTACCTAATATATTGTTACATGTCGCAACAGTAGTTTTCCAATAATAGTGTGCATAGTCTAACTAGAGCATTTCCACAAAGTGGATGCTCTTATGTTTTCATGAGAAACGGATCCGCCGCCACCGCCGCGACTTTAAACGTGATTATCTCTGAAACCGTTAAATATTTTCGGGTCAAACTTTGTGTGCTATCTCCTTAGGCCTGGGAAATTTGCCTGGTTGTGTTTCGATAGCCGATGCTCACCACTAGGTGGCGTTGTAGTCGGAGCATAGGTAAACCTTTCTGTGACGATTTCGTCTGTTTGATTTCTATGATACTTTTATTACAATGGTCTTGAAAGATAGGCAATGTGCTGAAAAGGTTGTGGTGTAGCTGGCATAATTATAAAGGCACGTTTTTTGCATTAAAAAAAGAAGGTTTTTTGTGAAATCAAAATTTACTATTCGCTTGGCGAAATATTTAAAGATTGTTCTATTCTATGTTGCCAAGCATAAATGTAGGATTGCCTACATGATAATTTTCTTTTGGTGCGAACCAAATTGCTATTTAAATGAAAAATCTCAATTATCTGACTTAACGTCAAAACCCCCATAACCATTATCATGATTAAAGTTTTTTCCATTGAACTTTTTTATGCCATCTCCCTATGGCTTTAGATTTAACCTGCTTGTTTTTCGTGGTATTTGGTCGTCACTAGGTGACGCTATAGACATGAATGCAGGTAAACATGTGTAACATCATATCTTCTAAACAACATGTTTGATTTCCATGAAATTTGAATATAATGATCTTGCAAGATAGGCAAAGAACTGACAAGATATTGGTGGTGTTGGTGAAATCATGGAGGCGAGTTTTTGCATCTCAAAATAATTTTTTTTCTCACAAAAATGGAAATTTACTTCTTTGAATCAGGGAAAAGTAATTCGAGTTTGCTGAACATGAATATAACATTCCCAGTGTTATAATTCACATCCCTTTTAAGCCAAATGGTCATTTTTTTTGTAATACGTGAAATTCACAGGCCACATCTGAGGATTTTGCTTCATCATGTAGTTTCGTGATATTGTTCATCATTGGGTGGCACTGTAGACAGTAAACTTATATCACACAATTTATTGGCATTTCATGAAGTTTATTGTCAGACAGACAAAGGATTTCAAAGGACTGAAAAGTAGTTTTTTTGGATTGAAACTGAAGGGTCACTTCCCATACGGATTTGCAGCCCATCAACATAATGCTTGATTTATATCTCATTATACATTCTTTTTACAATTACTAATTTTATTAACATTATGGTTCAAAAATGGATTGAAAGGGCATTGGTGCTGTTAGCGCTGGCATATACATGTGGCATAGGGCATAGTCCGCTAAATATATCTAAATCTAGGCTACATCAACCCCTGCTTACACACATAACGAGAATGAAGTCAGAGAAAATATGCTGCCATCAATATGGTCAGTATGGAGAATTGCAAGGATTCAAGTGAGCTTGAAGTCAGGCCATTTTGGTCAAATAGACATACTGTAACACTGATATCTGCTTCATCTTTCAGGTCTCATATTGTAGGCCTGTATGTTGACCATTCAGGTGATAAACCTGTAATGTTTGACTTATTACATAATGCAGTTATACTTGGACTAGTAGACTGCTTGTGTCAACAAAGTAAACACTTCATTCCAGAATCAGTGCTATTTCTCTCTCCATTACTGATATAATAATTTGATCCTGTTCCCAATTACATTTCTTTAGTCTCCAGTGGCTGTGAAGTCTTCCAGATGTCTGGGGATGCATTCTGTTCAATTTTCAATGAACAAAATCACAAATTATCACTCAGTAAATGCTCATTTTTTTTGGTTTTATGTGGAGGTCCCCAGAATTTATTTGAAAATCGAGATGTGAAATTGCACATACCGTTGCATTTTTACAGCATAGTTACAAATGTTGATAATTATTTTTGTAATGTATTTGTCTGTTAGTTCAATATTATCATCCTTACAATAGAGCAACGTAACTTGACTCTTAGAGTGATGTTCCCTTGACCAGGATGGCCTGGAGCATTATGTAGAGTAACCTCCCTTATGTACGCTCTCATGCGAAACCACGTTGTCTCAGTAAAACGCCATTTTATCGACAAGTCGTGTGTCTGGAGTTCTCTCATTTGTTAACAGAGGTATATAACAACTGGCGACGAGGTGATTATTAATTGTGAACCCAACAAGACTAAGTTATTTCTGTACACTGAGAATGGCTCAGATAATCGGGAACATCGAAGTTTTCGACGAGACCGTCCAAGACTGGACGACCTATTTGGAAAGAGTTGAACAATATTTTGCCGCATGAAATTGTGGATGACAAATTGGTCCCAGTGTTACTCAGTCTAATTGGGGGTAAGACTTATGGTTTACTTAGAAGTTATGGTTTACTTGTCCCCAAAGCCGCTAGTAATAGCAGAACGTTTTCGTTTCCGCAACGTAATCAGGGTACAGACTCTGTTCAGGATTATGCGGCAGCATGGAGAAAACTTTCAGCAGATTGTGCTTTTGGCACTTTTCTCAACGATGAACTTTGTGATCAGTTTGCCTGTGGCCTAACTAGCAAGAACATTCAAAAACGTTTGTTGACTGAGGCAGAATTAACTTTTGAACGGTCCCTGCAGATTGCTGTGTCCATGGAAACCGCGGCCAAGGATATACGTGAGTTGAAATGCGGAAACAGCACATCTGAACCGGTTCACATGTTTCATGAAAAATTTGCTAAACCAAAAGCTCACTCTAGATGCACTCATTGTGGAAAGACAAATCATCCAGAATCAGAATGTTGGTTTAAAGAACAAACATGCCACAAATGTAATCCGAGAGGTCACATTAAGTCAGTTTGTCGCGGCAAAGGCACACGAAACAAACCTAGACAGAAGGGAAAACCGCGTAATGGGGTCAAACCAGTACAGTGATGAAGACAATTTGCACTTGTACTATACCAGTTCTAACGCAAATGACGTGATCTGGCTTAGACCTAACGTGGAAGGAAAAGTTCTAATAATGGAACTTGACACTGGCTCAGCATTTTCGGTAATGTCATACAAAGATTACAAGAATCTTCTACCTAACCTCAAATTGCGCAAAATCAACGTCATATTGCGGACATACACAAGAGAGACTATTTCCCCAAAGGTATAGTAGTGGTAAATGTGCAATAGGGGGCCAGGATGAGGAACTGGAACTGTATATCGTGGATAATGGTGGCCCAAACACTTTTTGGGCGCGCATGGCTCCAAAAAATTCATTTAGACTGGCAGACGATAAAAATTATCTACGGTGCCAGAAGACGCGAGAGACGAGCTCGAACAAATACTTACCCGCCATTCTGAAGTATTTAGTGATAAATTGGGCACCATGCGAAAATTCAAGGCAAAACTACACATACAGCCTGATGCCGCACCGAAGTTCGTAACGGCTCGTCCTGTACCATACTCCATGAAACCGGCAGTTGAAGAGGAAGTTGACCGGTTACTGGAAGCTGAAATTATTGAGCCAGTAGACCGTAGCGAATGAGCAACGCCAATCGTGCCAGTAGTCAAAAAGAACGGTAAAGTGAGGCTTTGCGGCGATTTCAAAGTCATCGTAAACCCAGTATTGAAAGTAGATCAATATCCAGTGCCTAGGACTGAGGACCTTTTTGCAACATTGGCTGGAGGGAAGCATTTCAGCAAAATTGACCTCGCCCAAGCATACCAGCAAATGCTTGTAGATGAGGATTCCAAGAAATTTCTGAGGATAAGCACTCATCGTGGTCTCTATCGCTACAACAGGCTAGCTTATGGTATAGCTTCAGCCCCTGCCATATTCCAGAAGAGTTTGGAACAAATCCTTCAAGGCATACCTGGAGTAGTT
Organism: Hanleya hanleyi; assembly: GCA_036873755.1. Taxonomy (NCBI): domain Eukaryota; kingdom Metazoa; phylum Mollusca; class Polyplacophora; order Lepidopleurida; family Hanleyidae; genus Hanleya; species Hanleya hanleyi. The sequence goes on from JAVTVY010022234.1 coordinate 75,076, forward strand.
TGCTACTTGGATGATATTTTAATAACGGGCGCCACGAAATCGGATCATTTGAGTAGCTTAGAGTTGGTGTTTCAGCGTCTTGAGGAACATGGGATAACATTGCAGAAAGCAAAGTGCTATTTCTTCAAAACATCGTTGGAGTACCATGGGCATGTCATTGATGCCAACGGCCTGCACCCATCAGTAGAGAAGATTGACGCAATCGTCATTTCTTGGCCTACTGAATTATTATCATCGTTTTCTGCCAAATCTGTCAACTCTGATACACCCACTTAACAAGTTACTCACAAAAGGAAAGAGCTGGGAATGGACGGTGAGTGCCGATCAGGCTTTCAAACGAGCCAAGGAGCTGTTGACGTCAATAAAAGTCTTAGCTCGCTACGATCCATGCTTACCATTGACCCTAGCATGTGATGCTTCGCCTTATGGGATCGGGGCAGTTATCTCCCACACCTACAGTGACGGTACGGAGAAGCCAATCGCCTTCGCCTCCAGGACCTTATCGAGCGCAGGAACAAACTACGCCCAGATACACAAGGAAGCACTCTCACTGGTCTACGGCGTAAGGAAATTCCACCAATACTTATTCGGGAGAAAATTCACCCTTGTCACGGATCATCGTCCATTAACAAAGATATGTGGTCCCAAAACGGCAATTCCAACTCTGGCAGCGGCCCGCTTGCAAAGATGGACACTATTGCTCTCTGCTCATTCATATGACATTGTGGACGAAAACTCTGCCAGCAATGCTAACGCAGACGGACTATCTCGCCTTCCATTACCAGCAGAACCAGAGAGTGACAAGTCGAGTGAACCTGAGGTGTTCAATTTGTCGCAAATCGACAAACTGCCAGTGAAATGTTCTACTATCAGGAATGAAACGCGACGTGATCCAACCTTATCAAAGGTCCTGCAGCTGACCTTCTACAATCGACACACAGAGCTCACCATGCAAGACGGATGGCTGGTGTGGGGCATACGTGTGATAGTTCCGCCAAAGTTACGCGAACGTGTCCTGGAGAAGCTACATCTAGGTCACATGGGCATTGTGAAAATGAAAGCCATGGCGAGGAGTTACATCTGGTGGCCTAATCTTGATGCTCAAATTGAGCAAACGGCGAAAGCGTGTGAAGGATGTCAGAAGATCCAGAATACACCTGCGCCATCGCCCCTGCATCCATGGCAGTGGCCTATCACCTCATGGGAACGCATTCAAATCGATTTCGCCGGACCGTTTGAGAACAATATGTTCCTAGTTGTGTCTGACGCACACTCAAAGTGGCCGGAGGTGTTCACCATGTCATCCATAACGAGCAGCAAGCTGATAGAAGTCCTACGGGGATTGTTCAGTCGTCATGGTATTCCGCAACAGCTAGTTAGTGATAACGGCCCACAGCTAGTTTCGGAAGAGTTCGAAACATTCTTGAAGATGAATGGGGTTAAGCATGTAACCTCGGCACCGTACCATCCATCCAGCAATGGACTAGCAGAGCGCCTTGTCCAGACATTCAAACAATCACTTAGAGCTTCACAGATGTCCCAGCCTCTTCAAACCAGGCTATCCAACTTCCTATTGGCGTATAGGAACATGCATCATTGTACAACAGAGGAAGCACCAGCAGTTCTATTCTTAGGAAGGAGGCTTCGCTCTCGCTTGGTTCTGCTCAAACCGGACATCAAACGCACTGTGTCTGATCGCCAGGCAGATCAAATCAAAGCAAGAGGGAAGAAAGCCAGAGATAGGCGATTCGAAACCGGAAGTACGGTATATGCTCGAAATTACCGCAATGGATCCAAGTGGGTACCAGCCACAGTGGTATCGAAGACTAGTCCGGTGTCTTATAAAGTCGCTCCAAACTTGGTATGGCGTCGACATGAAGAACAACTGGCAACACGTCATACAACGGAGCCGGACAGTGACAAAACGCAAACAGATGTGAACCAAGATCAACAGTATACAGATCCTCCGTGTAGTATACCAACTGACAATGATTTCACAAGTGAGCAGTCAGCCCTGTCAGGTACTCCAGGACTGTCATCAAGCCGTGACACGAGGAGATCAGATTGAGTTCGTACGCTCCCAACACACTTAAAGGACTATGAAATTGGCTAGACTGATCTGGCTAAGCTACATAATGATGTGATTCCACAGTTCAGTGTTGCGCGATTCATTAATGGAAGTGTTTTGTGCGATTCTGTATTGAAAATGATGTTCGGGATTCATTGTAGGAAGTGTTGTGTGCGATTCATTGTTGGAACTGTTCACGGACGCTACAGCCACGAGGGCTACAGTTGTTGACTATTACATAACGGTTATGTGATTGAAGTTGTTAATGTTCAGTTAATCGGTCTCTAGAATTTGTCATAAGCTAGTCAAGGACTAATCAGACGGTTATGACTGTGGGAATCTTGGTATTGTGTTCATTAGTTGAACTTTCTGTTAAGTGATATTATTACTCTATATTGATTCTAGAGACCGATTAACTGAACGTTAACAACTTCAATTATATAATATATATTATATAGTTATATAAATTGGTGTGTTCTTGTGCAATTTGATAGAATATTTAGACTTTGAAGATGATATGTAACGATGCCCCAAAATGAACTGAATTTTCCGTGTCATCTGTCTGTCTGTCTGTCTCTCTGTCTGCCCATTATTTATTTCTTGTCATACGACATATGCAGCTGGTGATGGATCAGTAGCCTAATGAAATTGACTGACCTTCACCTGTTTTATCGAGGTCAAATTTAGCATTAGCAATAATTTTTAAAAGAGTGAAGATAGGTTCTCCAAATTCATAATACTTGTGCAATTGGTGACTGACTAGAAGCCTATCCCAGTTGACTGAATCTATTTTCTCAGGTTATATACTGCATATTATGATATAACATGAAATATAGCTAGGCATTCTAAATTGATACCACATATGCAACTGATGATGGACCACTTCAAATCTAACATTGTCATCATTTTGTTGTGGCTGTGGTTTTTCTTCCAGGACAATTTAGCGAATTTTGCATGTGTTCCAACAGCCCCATGCTTCAACAGTAATTTAAACTATGCTGTATTGGCTGAGCTGTTGAAACATTTCCTAGCTCTGACATACTGCATCACTGTCGAAATATGGGTACCTAGACAGAGTGATAGATCACACAGCCAATGAAGGTTCCCGATTTACACATGTACATTGAATGTCGTTATTGCCTAAGTAGTATTAGCAGCATTTTACAACAACAACAATTTGCTGGCATTGTTTCAGATAGAATACAACAGCCTAATTCATACAATCAGTAATAAAAAGGGGGTTAAAATCTTTATGTTCAAACTTTCGTAGGAAATATAAAAGTGGCAATTTGAAATTTTATTTTTATTCGATTTTTTAATGTCGGTGGGCCCATGAAACGCAAAATAAAGTTGGTGTTGCCAACTGCAAGGCATAACGGGGGAGATTTGGGTCAGGTATAGTTTGAGAATATTTGAGCACGACAGAGCAGAAATTGTGTTAAACCATAGTCCAGTCGGCCATAGCGGCTGTCTGAGAAATGGCAAAGTCAGAATATCAATTTCCCATTTGAGTCTGAAATACTACAACAAAATTTGACAACATTTTTTGCCCATGTCAAAGAAGAATTAAATGACAAGCAATTTATTACCTTAATACCATGAAATCACATTCAACATTCAAACTGTGATTGAAAATCAAATATGTATAGTGTAAACTCACCAGTTGTTTGTGAATGTTCCCCACATGCATACCTCGCCATGTGTATCTTCTGATCAGGTAAACTAAACCTGCAGCAAGTCCTTCCCTGAAAACCCAGGGTACACCACAACATGCATGTGTGTCAAGACAGACAGCTGCGAGCATACACATTGTGAAATGTCGATTCTGGACCACCATATAAATGTATAAATTTCGACTTTTCATTTAACAATTTTATATAAATCTGTATGCATGCGTCCTTGGTATTGTGATGTGTTTTGACGAACCTATTTCCGAAATACTATTCCATGACCCTTTGGGTCGGTTATTGCAAACACAACTATTTGTGAGAATTAGTTATGTAAGTTCAGATTTATACAGATAACGTAGAAACCGCTTATATAAGTATAATGATTTAACCTTGGTTTTGACGACTGAATTATGTAATGAGACAGATTTGTGGTCTGTCTGTCATAATTGTACCGAAGTTGTAAGGACATCTATGTCGGGTTAAATTGACATTGTAAACGTCTAGTATTGTATGTAACGGAATGAACGGCACATTATAGTCAGACTAGTAACACCAGGTCTCCCTGATGGCTAACCCGTCAGGTCTCACAGAGGCTCAAGTCTCCGATATTGGTTATTGCTATCTCCAGTTCCGAAAATGACTGTTTACAGAATAGTCTGATGTTGATAAGGTTGTGCTAGACTGTCTGCCAAATGATGCCGGTCATTCCTAAGTTAGGTGGAATGAATTTACAATAAATCGGCTTAATATTCAACAGACGTTTTCGTTGTATCCTCTCTCATTTAAAGAGGTTGTCAAGACTTCGAGAAATCTCAGAAGCCGGACCGTGGAAACTATTATTGTACAGGTGTTATGAAGACCATCCCTGTGTCTTGAGACGACTTCGCGTTACAACATCTTAAAGATCACACGCGCACAAGCCCTGTCGTCTTAAAGACCTCAAATTTCATAACATGTACATGTAGTACAGAGGTCAGACTGGTCAGTTTATGGCAGAGAAACAGGTAACTGGTCTTCCAGTTTCATGTAGCTGTAAATGAAGGATGCCCATCCAGGAATGCTAGTGGACATTGAAGCTGAAATAACTCTATGCATGTTCTATTCAATTCGAGACAATGACTTGGGTCCCTGCTTCTACCTGGCATAGCATGTACATGTATAACATGGGGCAGGCTCTTTGTGGATGAATGTTTGAATCTAAGGCCCTTGCAGATTAGATAGGAAGAACATGTAATTCATTTATTAAAAGAATAAAACTGGGTAACTTCTATTATACATGATAATGAATAACAATAAATGCAGATCTGATTTTACTAATTCTTTATTTCTGTTTTATTGATATAAGCAATCACAGGTAATTCCTATTTACTCTGCAAAGGCCTTTGATTTTAGCTGTACAGATAGAATGCCACTAATCACAAGGGGAACATGTATGAATTTCTGGAGAGTTACAAGGCACATTTCAAGGTTTTTCAATCACTGTTTGGATGCAGAGTGGGATGTTACATTTTTATCTTCAGCAATTGTTCAAACTTTTGTAATTCTTGGACATGGGCATAAACAATGAATGGGATATGCTCTAGGATTTGCTAATTACATGGGGAAACCTACCAGGGACTTTGCCATTTCTGAACCGAGAAAACTGACATTAAATGGCCGAGTATACAATGGCCTTAAGTAGAAAGAGTTCTGGATGTGTTTCTGTCTCAACCAATCACATACATTCTCCTATAGCCCAATTCGGAAAGGGTTTTGTCTTCCTTGTTCCACTAGGGGCGTATTGGTGCAGCGAACTTCCGGTAAGTACCAAAGGCCCTCACAAATAGTTTCAGAAGTTAAATATTCTATTTTTCTAGAAAATTACTTTCCTGCGGTTCATGTATACAGGGTCTATCGGTTCATGTACAAAATATAAATAGAATAGTTCTTTAAAAAAAGTATTCTGGAAACATATATATATATATTTCGGTAAAAGCGAAATCGAGGCGACTACTTCCCGGAAGCAGCTTTTCATACCTCTAACCTTCAGGAGCGGCAGGTATTCAGGGGGAGATCAGACACTTTCTGGAAAGGGCTATATCACAAGTCAATACCGGTAGTAGAATTTGTCACGGCAACTTCAGGGAAACGTTGAATTTCTGTCAGCCATTTTAACTATATCAAGCATCGTACATATTTACAATACCATACGTAATATACTTGATATACTTAAAATGGCCAGCAGAGGTCGCTCATTCTTTATTCTTGCAAATAATGTGATCCAATATATATCATCAAAGAAAATCTGCTTTAAGACGTTTTAGTCCCAATGCGTTCAGCCATAAAAAGGTCAGTCGAAGTCAAAGTGTAATATCTGTTCTTCGTCAAATTTTCTTTCTGAGTGTCGTCCGACTTATTGTACTATGCATCTGTAAACGTGTTCTCAGACACAGCCAGAAAAAGGTGATACTTATCACCCTAAAATGGTGATGACAGCATCACCCAAAAAGGTGATGAGTTAGAGCCATCACCCTTTTCCATCTTCACCTTAAAAGGGTGATAGCCATCACCCTAAAGGGTGATCAACAATGAGTGCAAATCCTTAGGTTATCACCCTGAAAGGGTGGCGACCTGGGCCATCAGCCTAAAAGAGTGACGACATCGGCCATCACCCTTTTTCATCACCTTTAAAAGGGTGATGAGCAGGCATCATCACCATAAAAAGGGGATGGGCCATCACCCTTTTTCTGGCTGTGGATGGTATGTGGAATTATGTGCTTGTATTCTGTGTACTTTTGTCAATAGGTACGAGTGAAATTGAATATTTTAGTTGACAATTTCAGTTGGCTGGCACCATTTAGGTGATAATTTCCTCGTTCGACGCTTCGTACTCGTTCGTGTCGTCTGCTGTGGAGATTGACGTGAACCGTTTAGCGTGCAGTGCACGTGTTATTTGTTGGTGGACCCGGCTGCTTTCACGACTGTTTTATAAAGCCCGGGCATCATTCCAAAACCAGTTAAGCAGAGAGTGGTTTATCGAGTTGGTCGCTTGATATCACGGCATTGTGTTGCCGATAGATGTCTTGAACTGTGATGCACATCTTTTTGTTCTACTTTTCTCCCACTGTACTCATCGTTGAGTTGAAGTGTCGGTGCACTGGTTTCCGGGCCTCGTCAAAACCTGTACGGTACTGTGTTAATGTGTGACAATGAAGAACTACATTGTTTGTCGTTTGAATGTTCCATTGTGAGTAATCCTAGTAGTAGGTAGCGAGGATTTCGAGGTCTGTTTTGCCGGGGGAGGTAACTCTTGCATCCACCAGGGGGCGCTGTTTCCAGGTTAAAGGTATAGGGGACGCCACATCGCCTTTCACCTCTGTGGCGTCTGTGGCGCCAGGGGGCGCCACCAGCTCAAGGTCACGTGGAGGTCAAAAGTAGTTCCGGCAACCTTTAACCTTTGTATTCTTCCGCGGTCTGGTGGTAATGCCGTCATTCCGCGGACAGAAAGTAGTCCCATGTCAACCAAGTGACTTCCAATGTTAATGTATACAGGGAATGCCTAAAAAGAGTATGGGAATGGACGTTTTGTGACAGGGGTGGGTCCCTAGTGGACCGAATGGGTCGAGTGAGGTATCAAAGTGAAGCATCCGTGAAGGGGCATCCAGTCATGGGTGGGTGCATGTAAAATTAGAATTTTTTCCCGAAACTATAAAAAGCGGAACACGGACTTTACCCCTAAAATAGGGGAAAACACCTATCAACCCTAGTCAAAAGGGCTAATATCGGTCCCCGGGCTTATTGGGACCTGCCTATCAAGTCAATGGGGTGGGTGCGTGTAAAATTAGGATTTTTTCCCGAAACTATAAAAAGCGGAATACGGACTTTACCCCTAAAATAGGGGAAAACACCTATCAACCCTAGCCAAAAGGGCTAATATCGGTCCCCGGGCTTATTGGGACCTGCCTATCAAGTCAATGGGCTGGGTGCATGTAAAATTAGGATTTTTTCCCGAAACTATAAAAAGCGGAATACGGACTTTACCCCTACAATAGGGGTCTGTATTATACAATATAAGGGAAAATGCCTGTATGGGGTATGGGGATGGTCAATTTTTTTCGTGGGCTTTACTATGGCTTGTGGGGTCGCGTTTTTCTCGTCTCGCCAAGAAAATGACAATGGGAAGGGTCCCGGAGCGAATCGGTGAAATTTTTGGGAAAAGTCACCGAGGTCTGTATATAGGCCCATAGGCTGGCCATGGGGGGTATAGGTCCAACCTGGGAAATTCACACACGTTCATTGTGATATGGGTTGCTTGGATTTGTTTTTCACGTCTCGTCATTTAGAACACGATGGGAAGGGTCCCGGAGCGAAACGGTGAAATTTTTGGAAAAAGTCACCGAGGCCTGGGTAGGCCCATAGGCCTATACTGCATGGCTATGGGTGTATAGGTCCATACGGGGTGGACGTTTTGGGATCTAGGTGGGCCACTAATGGTCCGATGGGGTCGAGTGAGGTATCAATGTGAAGCCTATGTGAGGGGGCAACCGATGGGATGGATGTGGGTAGGAATATCGTCATTCTGCGCATGCGCAATAGACAAAGTGTATGGAAATAGACGTTTTGGGATCTAGGGGAGCCACTAGTGGGCCGATTGGATCGAGTGAGGTTATCAATGTGAAGCCTATGTGAGGGGGCATCTGATGGGGTGAGTGCGGGGTTGAAATATCGTCACTCTGCGCATGTGCAGTGGACAAAGGGTATGGAAATAGACGTTTTGGGGTCTAGGTGGGCCACTAGTGGGCCGATGGGATCGAGTGAGGTATCCATGTGAAGCCTATGTGAGGGGGCTAGACTAGGGTGTCGTTTCCATTCTGCTGCGCAGGTCACGTGGGTTGTGACATCACTTCCGGGTTTCACCTCCAAACCCAGAAGAGTTCCAATTTGTCCCGTACACGTAGGATCCGAATGTTCAACATCCGGGTTTTTTCCCGGCCCGCCCCGTCCCGCCCCGGCCGCAGCGCGCGCGCGGGTTACTCCGGCCGCAGCGCGCGCGCGCGGGGGTGATCTGATGCCGCAGCGCGCGCGGGTTATCCGGAAGTGCGTGGGTGAATCTGCAGCGCGCGCACGCATGAAGACCCTCATACATACCCCAATGCAGGCGCAGACGTGATGTGCCCGGATGATAGACACGGACGTCGCCGAGAAAAACACATACAACACGTCACATACAGTCGCCCCCCTCAATACCCTCATATATACCCGGATGACGGACGTTACCGAAAAGACACGGACTTTATCGAAAAGACACGGACTTTACCGAAAAGACACGGACTTTACCGAAAGGACACGGACGTACCCGAAAAGACACGAAGGTGAACGACATTGTGGAAAAACCCCACAGACAGGTCAGTACATGTCCTATCATGTTCACAGGTTACGCCCGATTCACGCATAATAATAGGATTGATCTGTGTTGTTGTTGCTCTCTTTTTTGGACTAACCCATCAGAATAGTATGTATCACGGACTACAGCCGTAGAGCTACGTCTAGGCGCGCATGTGTGACATGGTCTATAAAACACGTCTCTCTGGATCCCACACCTTCATTCCTACGGTTGCAGAGCCATGACGGACACCCGTCCCTATGCGACTCGCATTTTACAGCATGCCACCGTGGTTAATTCACTCACGGGTTACCGAGCAGTGGTTCGGTCCATGTTTTCAGATGGCGACGACAACGAGGGGCGACGCCAGATCCTGAACGAGTTCACAGAAGCGGTCCTCGACAGAGTGCACTCGATGGAGAGCTGGTTGGCCTAGTCATGGTCTGTGCCCTATTGATCCTGGCGCTGTGGCATTGACAGTAGGACCTGACTATAAATACGAGGGTCAGACACAGTGTGCGTCATTCAACGATCGTCATTGGGTCAACCATGTCACCAGTTCTACGAGCCATCCTTCCCCTTACACCCCGGGTGGGGTTACACGTCTATGAAGATAGAGTCACCCTCGTGGAAGACCGTGGAGATGTTTGCTGGTCGCGCGCTGAGACCGTATCGAATACGGTTACGCTACACCGTGACGGCTGGACCAAATTTAAACGGGTGTTGAGCGGCGAGCTCGACGGACACCTCATCCACATAGACAATGCCATCTGCGTATACCGTGGACCCTTCTTCCCACGCCTGGGCCGCTACCAAGACCCTACGCGAGGCTTCACCCTGGACCCCGATCTGTGGACAGCCTTCGAGAAAGTGGTGCCTATCGTGGACCAGCTGTTTACACCGGACGAGCGGTCATCAGACGAGTTGGAGTGGGCTCGTGCCCTGAGAGAAGCAGCGGCAGAACCCAATGAACAAATGTCTAGCCATGAACCAGACGACGATGCCATTGATTACCCGGCTAGACTCAGTCAGCCCAGTGACATGACCACCCAATCCTTTGATCTCACGGGGTTCTCCCTATAAATACGAGAGACAGTCAAATCTGGTACCATTCACGTACTGACCATGACGGAGCATATAATACTGGCATATCTCAGCTTGACCCCCGAGGTCTTCCTGCACGTGTATGTGGATAAGGTCGATATCATGGAGGAGGTGGGAGACATCTGTGATGCGGACCCTACACAACCGTGCCCGGCTCACATTCGTCTGTCCCGAGAGGGCTGGACCAAATTCAAACGGGTGTTGTCTGGTGAACTGGACGGCGACCTCATCCACTTGTGTCACGATGTGTACATCCGACGCGATCCTTTCTTTGCTCAATTGGCTCGGCTAGATGGGGGTACAGTGCATTTTACCCTTCACCCTGATCTATGGTCTGCATTGGAAGATGCCGCGGTAGATGTGGATCAAGTGCTTATCAAGCGGTCATTAGACGAGTTGGACTGGTCATTTACCATGGACACTGTGGAAGCCAACGAAGAAAATCAGAAAGAAACTCCGGCCCAAGATATACCCGTTATAAATAAACGATAGAGCCAGGGTCCATCATCATTTGTCACCATGAAGCGCTGGGAGAAGGTGTTGGATAACTTATACTACAGTCCCGACAGTCCGGCGGCCTATAGTGCATTGTCGGCTCTCTATCGAGCGGCCAAACCCAGGGGATACAACGTGCCCAAGTCCGAGATTGGTTAAGAAAACAAGACACCTATACCTTACATCGATCTGTTCGTCGCCATTTTCTACGGAACCGGGTCATCGTGGGAGGAATAGATGCCCAGTGGCAAGCGGATTTGGTCGATATGAGCGCCTTCGCCAAACACACCGATGGGAATCGGTATATCTTGACGTGCATCGATATCCTATCGAAGTATGCGTGGGTGGTACCCATCCGGACGAAAACGGGGGCGAATCTCATAGCGGCGTTCAAAGACATCTTCAAGACCGGGCGCAAGCCTTTGTATTTGCAAACCGACGAAGGCACGGAATTCCTCAACAGACCGTTCCAACAGTTTCTGAAAGCCCAGAAGGTGTTTTTCTTCCATACGTACAACGAGACCAAGGCTTCCGTGGTGGAACGGTTCAACAGGACATTCAAAGGCCGTATGTATAAATATTTCACCTATAAGAATGCAAGACGGTACATCGATGTTCTCCCGAAACTTGTGAGCCTATCACCGGAGTATACAGAGAGCCCCCATTACCGTGACCCAACGCAATGAAGCCCAAGTCCGGCGTGTCTTGTACCCCAGGCCATCGCAACGAGCACCGAAGGAGATGTTCACGGTCGGGGACCCTGTACGGATCAGTAAAGTCAAGGGCAAGTTCGAGAAAAGTTACTTGCCCAACTGGAGCGATGAGCACTTCCTGATTAAACGGCGCCTACCCCGACAGCAGCGAGTCTATGAACTGGTAGATCTTCAAGGGGAACCGTTGCTAGGGACGTTTTACGAGACGGAATTACAGCCTGTCGTAAAAACACAGCAAGACTACTACACGGTGGAGCAGATTTTGAAAACGGAACGTCGGCGTGGCAAACTGTTTAATTTCGTCAAATGGCAAAGCTGGCCCAGTTCCTTCAATTCCTGGGTGGCGGCCAACCAGGTGAAACGACTATAAAGCCAGACACCACTACCGTCATCCTTCATTCCACGTTCGACCACGGTGCTATGGACAATCAGCAGCTGCCTCTGAACACAGCGTCTCCCAAAACGCGCAAAGCGCAAGTGGGCTTTGTGATGATATTGCTAACCCTGCTGAGTGTGTTGTACGGAGGTGTGTTTTACGACGTAGTCTATCTCAGCACTCTACTTAACCAACTTAGAACTCCAGCTGTGAGTGGCAGTCAAACCAGTCTACAGAACTTCTCTACACCAGTCACCTCCGTGATCGAAACGAGCCCAGTCATCACCACCACCAAACCACGTGTACAAGCCACATCGAGCTCTACACCAAGTATACAGTCAACACCTACACCAAGTACACCCACTACGTCTGAAAACCCACCGGATTTCATCATTCACAGTGAACGCCCATCGACAACGACGACCGACGTTGTACCCACCAGCACTCCAGTTCACTCGTACCAAATTTACAAGAGCGGGTTACCACGACAGCGCATAGAGCTCGAACCGTGGACGATCGGTGGCAGCATCCCTTCACTTGCGTCATCGCAGAACCGACGGGCTCCGCCAAAACGCACTTCGTCAGGAAGCTCCTTCAACACGCCGACAGCATGATCACCCCATCCATTGCCCGAGTCGTGTGGTGTTACGGAGGATGGCAGGCAGCGTATGCAGCAATGCCCCACATCACGTTCGTGGAAGGCCTACCCAACCTGGCCGATTTGGAACCCGACACCTTGGTGGTTCTGGATGATCTCATGGCGGAGACGGATGCATGGGTCACCCAACTCTTTACCAAAGGCAGCCATCATCGACGGCTCAGCATCATCTACATTGTGCAGAATCTGTTCAGTAAAAACAAAGAACATCGGAACATCAGCTTAAATGCCCACTAGCTGGTGGTCTTCAAAAACCCGAGAGATACCACTCAACTGCTGCACCTGGCGAGACAGATGTATCCCGGCCGCACACCGTTTGTGTTGGAAGCCTTCAAGGATGCGACAACCCCTCAGTACGGGTATATGCTCTTCGACCTCAAGCAAGCCACCCCCGACCACCTTCGACTACGGACCGGCATCTTTCCCGGAGAGGCCCACCACGTGTACATGCAAAAATAATGTAAACACACCCACAGTGTCGAACCACGGTTCCTTCAAAGCCTCCAATCGCCCTACCCTGTCCCACCTACGGTGAAGACCATAAACACCCTCGATGGAGAGATGCAACGGATCTTACAAAGACCGGGGTTAAGCGACAGTGAGAAAGTACAACGGTACAATGAGACGCTTCAACGGTACATGACGTTCATGGACCAATACAAAACCCTCTCTACCCCACCACCACCACCACCACCACCACCACGTGACACACCGCCGACCTCAGCACCGCTCCAACAGCCGCTATTACCAGGGGTACCACCCACAGCCCCACAGTGGGTGGAAGACGAAGTGCTGAAGAGTGTACCTGCATCATTCAAGAAACAAGCTGGCCTGGTATTACAACGGATGAAACAGAATCCTAACATGACTTGGAATGATAAAGGCGAACTACTGGTACAGAATCAGGTGGTCCCCGGGACCCACATGACGGATTTAGTGAATGACCTGATGCGTAAACGCAGGTCGCACACGGATCCTCGAGGATGGGAGGTCTTCGCTCAAGGCTTGAAAGACATGCATGTACCAGAGGAACTGGTGGGGAACCCCCATCACTGGGCCTTTATGCAGCGAACCCAGCAATCGCCGAGTGGCCCACTACCTTCTTGGGAATCCGAATGGGAACCGGAGTCACCCCCCAAAACACCACCACAACAACGGGCACCTTCTTTTCAGACCTTTAAAAACCATCCTTGATCAGGACACCCCACATCTCCAGAGCCGTGACACGTAGCAAGTCAACGCGACGAACACGACGCCGGACACAACCGCCCAAGGCCTGGAGCACCTATTAAAACCAACAGCAGCAGCAGGACAGCTCAGTCGCCATGTTTTACCTCACCCTACCCAGTAACAGTTCGCTGGATGTGTTTCCTGACAACATCTTGGCCAAGTACGTGACCCAGTTACCGCAACCGTTGCATTTACCTGGGCGCTGGGAATGTGGCCTCGTGGATATCCAATACCCTTACTCGTGATACAACGTGCGAGCCAATGAAGTGTGGTACGAGGTGACCTACGAAGGAAAAGACACCCGACTCACCCTCCCCGAAGGCCAATACGATACTCCCAAGGAGTTCATGGGTGAGCTGTCAAGACTGTTGCATTATAAGGCTCTACGGGAGGTCACGAATACTTCAAAACCCATCAAAGCCTATCCCTTCAAGAATCACGTGGACTTCGATTACAACGCACACAACGACAAGGCACAGCTTATCGTCACCGCCAACGCGAGTGTCGTACTGAGTCCTATCCTACAGCAAATGCTGGGTTTCGATCTACAGACGTTCGCTGGTCCCACCGCCCACCAAGGCGAGATCCCGATGGATATGAAGTCGGGTATGTACGGACTCTACGTCTACGCGGACGTGGTGGACAACCACATCGTGGGCGATATCAACACACCTCTGTTACGGGTGGCGCCCATTAAAAGACGTATGGAGATCAAGTCACCCACAGTTTCACCCACATGCTCTACCTACCCGTACGACAAACCGACATCAACACTATCACGGTGGATATAACAGATGACATGGGACGACCGGTGGCATTCGAACGCGGCAAAGTGGTGCTGACACATCATTTTCGACAAGCACGTGCTCCCCACTTTGTATAATGAAGGTGCCTTACGAGTGCGATGCACGCAGCTATATGGACTATTATGCCCAACAGGCCGGCGGTGGCCTTCCGGTCTTTAGTGGTGCACGCATGCAACGAGGACATGGACTGGGAAACATACTCGGGAGCATCGTCAAAACGTTCCTGCCCTTGGTGACGCGTGGGGTGAAAGCAATCGGCAAACAAGCGGTACGCAGTGCACTGCAAGTCGCCGGTGATGTCTTGGGGGTACGGCACCCAAAGAAGCCTTGAAACGGCGGGCCAAAGAAGCAGGAGGCGTCTTAGTGGCCAAAGCACAACGCACCGTAGGGAATAAAAGACCTGCACCACCGAGACCACGCACCAGTCGACGACCGACCCAGCGACGACGCACATCGAAGACCCAGGATATCTTTTCTTAAAACATGTCCTTGATCCACGCAGAGTCCTGCCCCTCCACCAACAGTAAATTTGATTTGTGGACCGTCCCGCCCACACAGACCAGTGCCGAACAAGGATTATGGGTGGAGCATCTCCCGCTCTCCAGCATCAACGAAACAGGGCCCATCGAGTTCACCATCAGTAATGCGGATACGGCCTATGTGGATTTAGCCCATACATACTTCAAGCCAACATCGTCAATGGAGATGGCTCCAGAATCGTCGACCAAGCAACGGTGGGCCCGACGAATCTCTGGCTGCACTCGATGTTTCAACAGGTGGATATATTTCTCAGCGACAAACTCATCAGTGACTCGACCAACACGTACCCCTATCGAGCCTACATCGAGACGCTGTTGTCGCATGGGCGAGAGGTTAAAAAATCTCAACTGACAGCCGCTTTAGTCTACCAGGACACAGCCCAGCACATGGGCGTAGAGAACGACAATGTGGGATATAACAAACGGAAGGCTTTGACCGCGAACGGCGTCTCGGTAGATCTCATGGGTCGACTGCACGCAGACATCTTCATGCAAGACCGGTACCTCTTGAACAAGATCCCGATCAAAATCCGACTGATACGGGCGCCTCCGACCTTCGCCTTGATGGCCACTAACGTAGACGGGCATGCAGCTGACTATAAGATTGTCATCCAAGACGCAGTCCTGTATGTCCGAAAAGTGAAACCGAATCCATCCGTTCAATTGGGGCACCTCAAAGCCTTGGAAACAAAACCAGCCCAGTACCCTATCCGACGTGTGCAAACCAAAGTATTCTCTGTGTCTGTTGGAAATATGAGCGCCAACAAAGAAAACCTGTTCCTGGGGGAACTACCCAAGCGATTGATCCTGGCCTGTGTGGAAAATACCAGTTTCAGCGGAGCCTACCCAGAGAACCCGTTTGACCTTAAACATTTCGGCATCAATTTTGTGGCCCTGCATGTGGATGGACAACAGGTCCCAGCCACGGCCTTAACCCCGAACTTTGGGCGCGCGAATTTCATTCGAGCCTATCAGAGCCTGTTTACAGCCACCGGTCAAATCAACCAGGACGAAGGGAATATGATCAGTCGGGAGGACTACGCGAACGGATACACGTTGTTCTGTTTCGATCTGACCCCACCTTAGAGAACGACCATCAGCTGGCCCTGGCCAAGCAAGGCAATTTACGTTTGGAAATCCACTTTGCACGAGCCCTGGGGACCACCGTCAATGTGATCTGCTAGGCCGAGGTTGACAACATCATTCAAGTGGATAAGGCGCGCAACGTCCTGTGTGACTTCTCCACCTAACATGGATACAGACCAGATAACCACCGTGCTGGAGAATGACCCAGAGACACGTATGGTCTTTCAAGGGGTGTTCGCCCGAGATGTGTTCCCATTAGACCGTATATATCCTGCTGGGTACGTTCTCAACACGGACCCGATGGATCGGTCCGGTGAACATTGGATGGGCGTGTACTTGACAGAACAGCAGGGCGAATACTTTGACCCGTACGGCCTGCCACCCCTCCATCCCGATTTAACAGACTTCATGGATCAAGGCACAGAGACGTGGTGTTGGAACAGTCAAACGTTGCAAAGCCTGGCCAGTAGCGTGTGCGGACAATATTGCTTGTTTTACCTGTACCATCGATGCCGGGGAAGGACCGTATCTACCATCGTACAGATGTTTGACGAGTACCCCAAGGCCGAGGACCGCGATGTACTCGTATATGACTGGGCCGCCCATCATTTCAATGTACAAGCCCCGTTCTGGGCTTAAGTTCTTTCAATGTTCAAGCCCACCCTGTTCTGGGCTTAAGTTCTATCGATTTGAATGTACAAGCCCCCTGTTCTGGGCTTCAGTTTTCACGTGGTTGTTCTCACGTTGTTGTTGTTGAATAAAAAAAGCAAAATGAGATCTCACCCAAAAAACCCTGTCTTGTGTGTTTTCTATACGAGCATAATGCATGCAGGCTATAACAGACATGTGGGGATTCGGTGAAACTGGCTTCGAGCACCGTGGAGAAAGTAGCCCATCAGTGGCCTAGGATAATCCGAAATTCACCCGCGCAGGCGTGCGGCCGGATAAGGCGCGCGCGCGTGCGCTGCGGCCGGATAACCCGCGCGCGCTGCGGCCGGGACGGGGCGGGGCCGGGCCGGAAAAAACCCCGGATGTTGAACACCCGGACCCTACGTCTAAGGGGAACATTGGAACGCTTCTGTGTTCGAAGGTAGTTTTAGTGAAACCCGGAAGTGACGTCTGTGCGCAGAACCCACACCACCACCCACCCCCAACCAGGGACCCCTAGGGGTGGGTCACACACACACTCCCTCACGCATCCCCCAACATGCCTGCTTTCTATACTACGACCAGACTGCGCATGCGCAGACCATTGAACACGGACGAACCCTGAGTCCAGTCGGATGCTGCTTCACAAGAGCTTCAACATAAGACCTCATACGACTCCATCGGACCCATAGTGACCCCTGTCGGCGCCAAAATGTCTATTTCCATACACGTTCTCTACTGCGCATGCGCAGAATGACGTCAGTTCCACGTCACACCCAGCCCGTGGGATACTCCCTCACGTATGCTTTACATTGATACCTCACTCGATCCCATCGGTCCAATAGTGGCCCACCTAAACCTCAACACGTCTATTTCTATACTACGGCCAGACTGCGCATGCGCAGACTATTGACAACGAACGACACACTAGCCCAAGCGGATGCTCCCTCACGACAGCTTCAAAATAAGAGCTCATACGACACCATAGGATCATTAGGGGCTCACCTAAACACTAACACGTCTATGTCCACACCCTTTTCCCAGAATTCCCTGTCTGCGCATGCGCAGAATGTGGACAACGGCCGAGACACTAGTCCAATCGGATGCCCCCTCACATTGATACCTCACTCAACTCCATCGGCTCATTAGTGGCTCACCTAGATCCCAAAACGTCTATTTCCATACCCTTTGTCTATTGTGCATGCGCAGAATGACGATATTGCGACCCCACATCCACCCAGTGGGATGCCCCCTCACATAGGTTTCACATTGATACCTCACACGACTCCATCGGTCCATTAGGGGCCCACCTAGACTCCAAAACGGCTATTTCCATACCCTTGGTCTACCGCGCATGCGCAGAATGACCATATTCCAACCCCACACCCAGCCCATCGGATGCCCCCTCACATAGGCTTCACATTGATACTTCACTCGACTTCATCGGACCACTAGGGGCTCCCCTAGATCCCAAAACGTCTATTTCCATACCCTTGGTCTACCGCGCATGCGCAGAATGACCATATTCCAACCCCACACCCAGCCCATCGGATGCCCCCTCACATAGGCTTCACATTGATACCTCACTGGACTCCATCGGACCACTAGGGGCTCCCCTAGACCCCAAAACGTCTATTTCCATACCCTTGGTCTACCGCGCATGCGCAGAATGACCATATTTCAAGCCCACACACACCCCATCAGATGCCCCTTCACGAATGCTTCACATTGATACCTCATACAACCCCATCGGTACACTAGGGACCCCTCTCGCCCCCTTCGGGGATCTCCGTGTCTCTTCGGGCACCTCCGTGTCTCTTCGGTGATCTCCGTGACATCTTCGCAACATTGTAGCGAACGTGTAACAATGTTGCAATTCGGGGAGCCAGGTGTTGGGCACGTGACAACCCCAAGCAGACGACAGCGAAATTCTGGCGGGAAATGCAACATTGTAGCGAACGTGCAACAATGTTGCAATTCGGGGAGCCAGGTGTTCGGCACGTGACAACTCCAAGCAGACGACAGCGAAATTCTGGCGGGAAAATCCCACAGACAGCTCAGTACATGTCCTATCATGTTCAAAAATGACCATCCCCATACCCCATACAGGCCTGTATATTGTATAATACAGACCCCTATTGTAGGGGTAATCGAAAAGACACGGACGTACCCGAAAAGACACGGACCTGACCGAAGAAACACGGAGATCACCCAAGAGACACGAAGATGAACGACATTGTGGGAAAACCCTACAACGGACGTACCCGAAAAGACACGGAGGTGAACGACATTGTGGAAAAACCCCACAGACAGGTCAGTACATATCCTATCACGTTCACAGGTCACGCTCCATTCACCCAAACCGGAAATGACGTCATACGGGACTGGTGGCGCCCCCTGGCGGAAAAAAGGGGAACCAAGAGTTACCTCCCTGGAAAAGGGGGCTCGAAATCCGTAGACACTACTACTCACGAGGATCTTGAAGTACATGGGTTCATACGGCCCCTAGCCCCGGGTTAAGCGGAATTAGACACAAGTTACGAAACGTAGCGCCATAGATCTTGCACGCTACGTTCGTATTTTGGGTTGTTACTCCATGTAAGGGAGCACGAGAATTCTCTGTGTTATTATATACAGTGGATTTTCGTGACTGGTGGCTCCAGGTCTCCCTGCGTGGGATCATACATTATATTGAAACATGTACATGTAACAGCTATGGTTGGAAATATTATCAGGTCCATTGTCCCTTGTAAGACGACAGTGTTAAAACGACACTTCATAAGATATGTATATTTTCTACAGCGACACACTAAAAACGACACTTTCATTGAGTTATATATTGTAAGCATGTTTGAAAATATTACCAGGGGCATTGTCACTTGTACGACGACAGTGTTAAAACGACACTTCATAAGATATGTATATTTCCTACAGCGACACACTAAAAACGACACTGTCATTGAATTATATATTGTAAGCATGTTTGAAAATATTACCAGGGGCATTGTTACTTGTATGACGACAGTGTTAAAACGACACTTCATAAGATATGTATATTTTCTACAGCGACACTCTGAAAATGACACTTTGATTAAATCATGTGACAGCAATGGTCTGTGTTATTATATACAGTTGATCAAACTTTCTACAGCGACACTGTAAAAACGACAGTTTCATTGAACCGTTAACAGTGAGGGTTGAAAATGTTATCAGTCTATTCTCAGTTCCAAGACGACAGTGTTAAAATGACACTTCATAAGATATGTATATTTTCTACAGCGACACTCTGAAAACGACACTTTGATTAAATCATGTGACAGCAATGCTCTGTGTTGTTATATACCTGTGTTGTTATATACCGATCTTCCTGATTGGTGGAGATCTCCCTGTGTGAAATCATACATGTACATGTATGTGGGTTTTTCTAAAGACGAGACTTTTCATTGAAACATGTACATGTAACAGCTATGGTTGGAAATATTAATCGCACCATTCTCCCTATTAAGACGACAGTGTTAAAACGACACATATGGGTGAGCAGAACTATTCTCCTGCCAGAGCGACAGTCTGGGAAATGACATTTCATACGATACATTGTATGTATATTTTCTACAGCGACACACTAAAAACGACACTTTCATTGAATTAGATATTGTAAGCATGGTTGAAAATATTACCAGGGGCATTGTTACTTGTATGACGACAGTGTTAAAACGACACTTCATAAGATATGTATATTTTCTACAGCGACATACTAAAAACGACACTTTCATTGAATTATATGTTGTAAGCATGGCTGAAAATATTACCAGGGGCATTGTCACTTGTATGACGACAGTGTTAAAACGACACTTCATAAGATATGTATATTTTCTACAGCGAGACACTGGAAACAACAGTTTGATTAAATCATGTGACAGCAATGCTCTGTGTTGTTATATACTGATCTTCCTGACTGGTGGAGGTCTCCCTGTGTGAATGATACATGTACTTGTGAATTTTTCTAAAGATGACACTTTTCATTGAAACATGTACATGCAACAGCTATGATTTGAAATATTATGTGGACCATTGTCCCTTGTAAGACGACAGTGTTAAAACGGCACATGTCTGGGAGCAGGACTATTGTCCTGCCAGAGCGACAGTCTGGGAAACGACACTTCATAAGATATATATATTTTCTACAGTGACACTATGAAAACAACACTTTCATTGAATTAAATATTGTAAGTATGGTTGAAAATATTACCAGGTCTATTCTCACTTCCAAGACGACAGTGTTAAAACGACATATATGAGGGAGCAGGAATATTCTCCTGCCAGAGCGACAGTCTGGGAAACGACACTTCATAAGATATGTATATTTTCTGCAGCGACACACTAAAAACGACACTTTCATTGAATTATATATTGTAAGCATGGTTGAAAATATTACCAGGGGCATTGTCACTTGTATGACGACAGTGTTAAAACGACACTTCATAAGATATGTATATTTTCTACAGCGACACACTAAAACGACACTTTCATTGAATTATATAATGTAAGCATGGTTGAAAATATTACCAGGGGCATTTGTCACTTGTATGACGACAGTGTTAAAACGACACTTCATAAGATATGTATATTTTCTACAGCGACACTCTGAAAACGACACTTTGATTAAATCATGTGACAGCAATGGTCTGTGTTATTATATACAGTTGATCAAACTTTCTACAGCGACACTGTAAAAACGACAGTTTCATTGAACTGTTAAAAGTGAGGGTTGGGAATGCTATCAGGTCTATTCTCACTTCCAAGACGACAGTGTTAAAAACGACACTTCATAAGATATGTATATTTTCTACAGCGACACTCTGAAAACGACAGTTTGATTAAATCATGTGACAGCAATGTTTAGTGTTGTTATATACCGATCTTCCTGATTGGTGGAGGTCTCCCTGTGGGAAATCATGCATGTACTTGCATATGAATTTTTCTAAAGAAGACACTTTTCATTGAAACATGTACATGTAACAGCTATTGTTGAAAATATTATGCGGACCATTTTTCCTTGTAAGACGACAGTGTTAAA
>JAVTVY010022237.1:0-85090 GCA_036873755.1 Hanleya hanleyi
GGATCGCTTAAAATGTTGTATCTATATCATTGAAAAGGGTTGAATTCAACACTTACAATAGTATAGACTACTTCACTTTAAAGTGTTATCACTCATCGCTCATGTTGTCATTTTAGTATTATGACTAGGATCCGTTGACCACCAAAGCTCCTTTTTATTGAAGTAATATATCCATGTAGTAGTTTACCTCAGCCATGGAAACACATTCTAGCGGTTCTACTCAGTTGTTCCGACGGTCACAACACGGGAGAAATGGTGTAGTTTAACCTGATCTACAAATGCTTATCAAAAATACCAGTATACGGTAAATGCTCTAAAATTTTAATCACCCAAGTTCGAAATTTCCACTTATATTGATATTCTGAGATGACTGAATTTATCGGGACACACAATTGTACTAAAATAGATATTTTGAGATATGGTGGTCAATTTGTTTGGCTGGTACATCAGCATACTGCCTTTGACAACTTATTTGGGGGTGAGGGATTTGGGGCGGGTAGAAGAATATTAATATAGTGGTCGAATTACTGAAACACACGTAATATTATCTTGAAATGAATAATTCATACCGATAATATTAAATCCGGGGAAGAACATCATGGGCACTGTTAAACTTGATACACTCTTGCTGGCATTCATCGATACACACTTGCTGGCATTAATTGATATACTATCACTGTCATTAATTGATACACTCTTGCTGGCATTAATTGACACACTCTTGCAGGCATAATTTGATACACTCTTGCTGGCATTAATCAATACACTCTTGCTGGCATTAATTGACAAACTCTTGCTGGCATTATTAATCAATACACTCATGCTGGCATTCATTGATACACTATTGCTGGCATTAATTGATACACTCTTGCTGGCATTATTTGACACACTCTTGTTGGCATTAATTGAAACACTCTTGCTGGCATTAACTGATACATTCTTGCTGGCATTAATTGTTACAATCTTGCTGTCATTAATTGATCCATTCTTGCTGGCATTAATTGATCCACTCTTGCTGCATGGCATTACTTGATACACTATTGCTGGCATTAATTGATCCGTTCTTGCTAGCACTGATTCATCCACTAATGCTGGTATTACTTAATACAGTCTTGCTGGCATTAATTGATATACTCTTGCTGGCATATTAATTGATCCAATCTAGCTGGCATTAATTGATACACTATTGTTGGCATTAACTGAACCACTCTTGCTGGTATTAATTGATCCACTCTTGCTGGCATTAATTGATACACTCTTGCAGCCATAATTTGATACACTCTTTCTGGCATTAATCAATACACTCTTGCTGGCATTAATTGATGCACTATTGCTGGCATTAATTGATACGCTCTTGCTGGCATTATTTGACACACTCTTGCTGGCATTAAATGATCCACTTGCTGGCATTAATTGATCCACTCTTGCCGGCATCAATTGATCCACTCTTGCTGGCATTAATTGAGCCATTCTTACTGGCATTAATTGATACAGTCTTGCTTGCATTAATTTATTGTTGTTTTTTTCACAAAACACAAAGTTTTCATTGGTTATACATATGTGAATTGGTAATAAATGTAATAATGATTGTATATATGTTGCATGATTTTTATGGGGTTGTCCGATTATTTATACTGTTGAGTGATCTCAAATCTTGCAATGTTCGACTGTTATATATTATCATTGTACAATAAAAGTTAACGTACACTACATACCGTGGATCAGTGTGTCGAAGAATGTTACTCAAACTATAATAAGTGCAAAGCCCAAGCCATATATTGTCGTTACTTGGAACTGCGAATTGTGACCAAACTTTAGGCATACGATGATCAAGGAAGAAAGGTCGAAATCTCTGGGGACCCAAATAAAAAAAATGTTTAAAATTCTTGCAGCATGTCGGCATGGTATGACTCTACATTCTTGAAGCAGTAGGCCTATGATTCTTTTTTAAAACTCTGAATAGGTAAATTTGTACCTATACGAGAATTGACACCCGAAAGGACCTGAACTATGGTGGGCCTAAAGATCTGCGGATGGAACTGAACTATTTATTTCCGATAGAGGGCGCCAATTGGGGTAAAATTATGTGCCATTAAAGCCAAAATTAACGCAGTAATGCCCTCCGGCCCCCATCGTAACGAGATTCGCCCTAAGCGCCCGTATTATGTTCACTGGACTAATGTAGTCATTTGTCTACACCGGGTCATTTTCAGAAATTTCACACGAATATGTCTTAATAGTTAATTCATACATATAAGGCTTGAAGATCAATGAATTCCCGGTACGTTAAACAGTTCATAGAACAAAAATTTGTAAATGTTGAAGTACGATACTACAATGACACACGCGATATACGAAAATATTGGCACCTGGCATGCATTAGTCTTTGGATGCCTGGTTTAATAGAATGAGAGAAAATCTACATAGAATTTCCGACTGACGGTTAGTTACATTCTTTATACGAGCTCGAGATGTGTATTTAGACACCGAACACACCTTGTTCTGCTCAACATATTGATGTTCGCATGGCAATCAAATATAGGGGTTCAAGTTTGTTTACTATAATACGAAGTCTTAGCACACAAATTAGGGGCGGATTACCTCCCATTACAAAACATAATTTCGTAAACCCGCATATTATAAATCAGAACATTACACATTGTACACAGACCTGCAGCATATATAGCGTCCACATATACCGTTAGTCTGAATTCTAATCTTTACGAGCTCTACTATGTGGGTAACATATGTAAGTGTGTATGCATGTATTTAATTGAAATCCGCTTGTTCTTGTTCTCGTGTTTCATGAGAAGGCAAGAGTACTATCCGGTTTTAACGGCTCAACTGGCATCCTATCTCCCGTCTCATTTCCATGGTAAAGGTTTGGGGACAGCTAATCCCATAATAATCTCCGGATGACCTGCCTCTGGATTACAGGATAGAATCGAGTACCGGTATGTTTGCCTTAGAGTATGGGGTAGAGGAAAGCCCGTTGACCTACTTTCGTCCCCCTTACGTCACACAATGTGGGTTATAGAGGTCAAACGTCAAATGCCTTGGTCCATGTTAAAAAGATAGGATAACATGCTCTCAATAGACCCGATGTACTACTGCCGTTGTGAGTAATTCAAAACGGAAGTGGTCGCTCTGAGTTTCGGTCTGCTGTGAATCTAAAACTGGACAGTTTCCGACAAACATGACCATACAGAATCGAATTATTTTGGCGCCGCGACCTTGACTGTACATAGTACAGAAAGGTCCCACGCGAGCTATTGCTACCCCTGAAATTGCTAAGACCACGGATCGATGTACACTGAGTTATGACGGAGTTATTTTACAAATGATTGATTCCAGTTTAGGGTTGTAGTGAAGTATTCATGCAGTGTCTATGTGACACTGTTCAGAGGGATCATGTGTAGGGCGGATTCGGGGAAACGGGTTGCACGGCGTGTTCGCACGACCTGTGCCCATCGCGGTGCGATGGAGTGCCCAAGTACATCCATCCATCCATTCACCGCAGAATTCAACGTTAGATTGTTTATTTGTAATTGTGCTTCCAAACTGACTCTTTATTGCTAAATGTGATTCTTTTTCTCAGTACAAAAACAAATGATGTGGAAGAGCGATTTAAACAAACGCGACCTTTGTTATTCCTGGTGTCTGATTGCGCTGAAATTTATACTATCAAAAGAGTGGACCTGAAATGATTAATGTCCGTATGTTTTCTGTAACAGATAGCGTCCGTTGACACCCTTGCAAGTGGTTTAGAGCCATCAAACTTGATACATAAAACTTGGTACACATATACTACGAGACAATACCTACACGATGGTACCGTTAGTTGCGACACTCGGTAGTTAGCCATCGTCCAAATTGTTTTCCCCATTGACACCCTTGCAAGTGGTTTAGAACCACCAAATTTGGTACACATATACTACTAGACAATACCTACATGATGATAACATATAAGCGTCAGATTCGACATTCAGTAGCTAGCCATAGTTCAATTTTTTCCCCTATGTTCTGAGTATATAAATACGACTGACCATATGGAACCATTGGATAGTGTGCATGTACAGAGGCTGTATGTAGTATATACATATTATCTAACTAAGCATCAGATCCAACATTCAGTAGCTAGCCATACCATAGTCCATAAATAATTCCTGTGTCTATCTTCATGAATATCGTGTTTTCTATTAATACATCGCGTAGCGGTACAGTGCACAATGTAAGATATAGCCTACATGGAAAAGCCCTTTATGGATATTATGGGCTTCGTTACCAACTGTTGGAGAAACCCTTTCGGGCGTCAGTTCTCGCAGATAGCGTCCGTTGACACCCTTGCAAGTGGTTTAGAGCTACCAAACTTGGTACACATGCACTATGTGGCAATACCTAAATGATGTTAGGGGCGAATAGGTAACTGTCACCTGAATAATCAAGTATTTTGCTATATTTTAACGCTAGGGTCTCCATATTCATATTACATATGCAACTGGTGATTGACCAAAAGCTTGTCAATAGTATATAGAACACGGTAACCCTCCCATTGACCTCTTTACACTTAAACTTGTGGCGGTCACGTGGCAGAGGTCAAAGGTCATTGAGTGCACTTGAGCTGACCTGTATCCTTTCATCCCGTCTCTGACCTTGGATCATGTTTAGACATGTTAGGGGATTCCTCCGCGGTAATGCGGTTTGGCGGTGATGCGGTCTGCCTCCGCGGACAGAAAGTAGTCCCAAGTATATAGAGGGCTGAGGGTATGTCTGACTGTATGGAATGCATGTATTGACTTGTGTCTGGGGTTTTTCCATCACGGGGAGTGCGCAGGTGTATGACGTCACTTCCGGTCTGCGTGAATCGGGCGTGACCTGGGTATGACTGTATGGGATGTACTGACTTGGTTCTGGGTGTTTTCCATCATGCGGCGGTCACGTGATTAGGAGTGCATGTACGGACTTGTATGCCGTCCATTCATTTGAGTCGGGGACTTGGGGTCCCTACGGAAGGATTTTGCAAGTCATGGGTGAGTGTATGTAAAATGAGGATTCGTCTCGAAAATATAAAAAGCGGAACACGGACTTTACCTCTAAAATAGGGGAAAACCCCTATCAACTCTACCCCAAAGGGCTAATATCGGTCCCTGGCTTATCGGGTTCTGCCTGGAGTGGGTGTATGTACAATTAGGATTTGTCCCGAAAATATAAAAAGCGGAACACGGACTTTACCGCTAAAATAGGGGAAAACTCCTATCAACCCTATCCCAAAGGGCTAATATCGGTCCCTGGCTTATCGGGGCTGCCGAGAGAGTGGGGGAGTGGGTGTATGTAAAATTAGGATTTGTCCCGAAAATATAAAAAGCGGAACACGGATTGTAGCCCTAAACTAGGGGAAAACACCTATCAACCCTATCCAAAAGGGGTCATATCGGTCCCCGGGCTTATCGGAGTCTGGGTGCATGGGTGGGTGCATGTAAAATCAGGATTTTCCCCGAAAATATAGAAAACGGAGCACGGACTTTACCCCCTAAACTAGGGAAAAACCTCAAGGGCGTATATTGACTCCCATTGACCTTCGACCTCCAGTATAGCGTGCGTATATTCATTACCATTGACCGTTGACTCAAAAATTCAGAAAATAAAAAATAAATAAATAAAAAACGGAATACGGACTCGTACAATATACAATATACGGGGAAATGCCTGTATGGGTATAGCTCCATACTGGCTATATGGGGGGAGGGGTGGTCAATTTTTTTTGTGGGTGTTACTATGGGTTGTGGGGTCTCGTTTTTCTCGTACCGGTAATGGGAAGGGTCCCGGAGGGAATCGGTGAAATTTTTGGGAAAAGTCACCGAGGTCTGTATATAGGCTCATACTGGCTATATGGGGGAAGGGTGGTCAATTTTTTGTGTGGGTGTTACTATGGGTTGTGGGGTCTCGTTTTTCTCGTCTCGCCGAGAAAAACACAATGGGAGGGGTCCCGGAGCGAAGCGGTGAAATTTTTGGGAAAAGTCACCGAGGTCTGTATATAGCCCCATAGGCTGGCTATGGGGGGTATAGGTCCAACCTGGGAAATTCACACACGTTCATTATGATATGGGTTGTTTGGATTTGTTTTTCTCGTCTGGTCATTTAGAACACGATGAGAAGGGTTTGGAAGCGAAACGGTGAAATTTTTGGAAAAAGTTCACGGGGGCCTGGGTAGGCCCATAGGCCTATACTGCATGGCTATGTGGGATAGGTCCATACGGGGTGGACGTTTTCGGGTCTAGGTGAGCCCCTAATGATCCTATGGTGTCGTATGAGGTCTTATTTTGAAGCTCTCGTGGAGGAGCATCCGACTGCATGCGCAGTCTGGCCGTAGTATAGAAAACAAGCATTTTGGAGGGTATGTGGGTGTGTGTTTGGGGTAGAGATGGACCGCTATGGGTACGAATGGGCCGTGGAAAGTGTCAAAGTGAAGCTTGTGTGGGGTAGAATCAGAATGGCGTGTTTTTAAATGCAAGTCGCGTCAATCTGCGCATGCGCAGTTGGTTGTAGTAACTTAAGTGGCCATTTTGGGGCAGTGCAGGAAGGTATTTGGTGTCGAGATGGACCATCCTTGGTCCGAATGCGTCGTGCGGGGTGTCATTTTGTAGCTCTCGGGGTGTAGACCCCGACTTGAGGGCTGTCCACGTCATCTGTAACGTCATCGGTGACGTCATCAGTACGAGTAGTAGCGAAAGTGGATATTTGGGGGCAGTGAAGGAAGGTATTTGGTGTAGAGATGGGCCATCCTTGGTCCGAATGCGTCGTGCGGGGTGTTATTTTGTAGCTCGCGGAGTGTAGACCCCGATTTGAGGGCTGTCCACGTCATCTGTGACGTCATCCATGACGTCATCAGTACGAGTAGTAGCGAAAGTGGACATTTTGGGGCAGTGAAGGAAGGTATTTGGCGTAGAGAGGGACCATCCTTGATTCGAATGCGTCGTGGGAGGTGTCATGTTGTAGCTCTCGGGGTGTACATCCCGATTTGAGGGATGTTCACGTCATCTGTAACGTCATTGGTGACGTCATCAGTACGAGTGGTAGCGAAGTGAAGGAAGGATTAGTAGTATAAAAGCGCATTTCGAGCCCTATTGACCTTGACCAATGCGCAATGAGTGTATGCGCGCGTGTGAGTGAGTGAGTGAGTGAGTGAGTGAGTGAGTAGTGAGTGCGTGAGTGTGTGAGCGAGTGAGTAAGTGAGTGAGTGAGCGAGCGAGTGAGTGGGATCCGACTGGACTAATGTATCGTCCGTTTTCATCATTGTGCGCATGCGCAGTTTGGCCGCAGTATAGAAAGCAGGGATTTTGTGGATTCGTGGAGGTTTGTTGAGTGATGGACCATCCCTGGTCAAATGGACCGTGTGGGGTATCACTGTGAAGCTCTCGAATGGCTGTCACCCGTCAACACCCGTCGTTACGCCTTAACGCCTGTCTCAACGACTTAACGCCCTATCTCTACGCCTCAACACTCTAACATAACGCCTGGACGCCATGATGTAGACCGGAGAGAGAACAACAACATGAAGTTTTTTTCAAATAGTTTATTCTCCCCAATGTTACATCATACCCACGCTGGGGGAGCCGCGTTGGGTATGTTTACAACTCAAGAAGACTTGTCCAATCAGAGGCCACCATTTGCATCTGTCATATTCGTTCCTGTCCTTTAGATGTATTCTTGTCCAATCAGAAGTCTACATTTCAGAAAATTCCATCTTCGGCCATGTTCGCTCTGAACCGTTTGTTCTAATCATCGTCGGGCAGGACAGGATACAGTTGAGGCAGCATATCCTCAGATAGTTGTTTGCGCATTCTGAGTATCTATCAGTGCATGGGTGAATACATTCATCCGATGGGAAGATCCCGTAATTTGGTCACGAAGAACGTAACATTGGTCACACTCTCCACGACCCACTGGGTGTTGGGGCGCTGTTTATAGGCCCATTCCAAGGCATCCAATTGGTCCACTTGGTCCAGCACGGGCTGTAACGACGCCCGGTTAATGGTGGTAAACGGTTGGTCAGATACTCGGATGTTACTGCTTGGGTAAAAGTATCGGACTTGTCCTGTCTCCTTATGCTGCAGTACATAACCAAACGCCAGATTTAATTTGAAGGACGTAGCTTGGTCATTGAAGATGGCTTCCATGTAGCTGCGTAGACGGGCGAGATCGGTCAGTCGGAAATTGTAGATATCTTGAATAGGGCGATGACGGTGGAAACAGTGCCGTATCATGGGCCAATGGCGCCGATAGATGTCACTCACTGGATGGGCGTCCTGTAACAGATCGGTAGGAACATCCACTGCATCTTCCAGAAAATGTTCGATCTCGAAACCGTAACGCTGGGGTCCGGCTGGATATCCAGGCCCTCCTGATCTGTGGATATAGGCGGGCTCTTCGTTATGGCATCACCAGTGGCGTTCGTCTCCCCGGGTTCATCTTCACTGGGTCTGACCTTCCGCGACTCCACTTTAGTGGAAAGTTGTCGCCCAAACCGTAGAGACGGGTCATGAATCAAACGTTGGTGCTGTCTTAACCGACTGGGTCGTTTGAAGAGTCGACCACAATCGTTACATTGTACCATCGCACCCTCGTGGAGTGCCCTCTCATGGCGCAGTAAATTATCCTCCCGATTGAATGACCGTGCGCAGATTATACAAGTATACCGTGCATCGTTGTGAGTGGAGGCCTCGTGGCGTCGTAAACTTTCTATATGGGTAAACTGCTTCTGGCAAGTTGTGCAAGATAACATGTCTGCTGTGGATCTGGAAATGATGAATGCCGTAAAACTTCTGGCTCTTATAGTCCAACATAGAAGTACCCGGATGTAGGCGCGGACGTCAGCGACAAGATCCCGGATGTACAAGAATCCGGATGTAAAAGTCCCCGGATGTTAAATTCACCCCGCGCACTGGAAAATTTCCTCTCTCCTCGTACAAAGATCACACCCGGCCAAGGGTACACCTTCAAGGCAGGTCAGGCATCGCTGGCGATGGTAGCGGAGATCTCCGGGCCCTGCCCTGGTTGAACTGTAAGCCACACTGAAGAAATCCTCAATCATTTCCATAGTTATGGGCGGGTATCTTTTGGTAACTCTTTTGCGGAGTCGAGCGGGAACCGGCACCTTTTCGTCAATCTTCAACGATTGCTCGTCTGCCTTGGAATTGGCTGGCTTTTCCATTTGATCGGGTCTGGTACAGGTTGTGAGAAATGTACATCTAACATGCGTGTTTCCGTATTTATAGTTAAGAGGCAAGGTGACCGTCCTATCGACCAATCAGAAGCCATCATTTCAGAAAGTTTAATCTTCGTTCAGTGTAACCTAAACGTCTTCGGGCAATCCATGATACTGAAGCTCGAAGCTCTTACTTCTCTCATTCAACACTGAGATCAATCTCCTTCGGCTCTTCAATTTGCGGCGGCGAATCGACCTCCATGGGTTCTTCTATTCTCAGATGCATTCCCATAGAACTAAAATATCCGGACTCGAGAGTGGCGAGCGTGATCCGTGTATGACATTTCGGTGACGTCTCAATTGACTGGGATGCTTAAAGACTATATCACAATCCGCACATGTATGCATGGGTACTTCGTGGCGTGCGCGTGTGTGACAACACAAACTCTCCAGGCGATGAAAGCGCTTCGAGCAAGTTGTGCAAGAGAACATATCGGCTGTGGATCTGGAAATGATGAGTGCCGTAAAAATTCCGGCACTTATAGGCCAACATAGGAGTACCCGGATGTTCTACAGTCAGGGATCTACAAGAACTCGGATGTAAAAGTACCCGGATGTTCACGAATGTACCACCATCCCTGACTTCTATCAGGCCCAGGTCCAAAAGCTCTCATGACCTGCATGTGAATAGTCAGTCATATTGTGTGTGTATGCATGTGTGCGCCTGTGAGTATGCATCTGTGTGTATGTGTGTGTGTGTGCGTGTATGCGTCTGTGTCTGTGCGTGTGTGTATGCGTGCGTGTGTATGCATGTGTGCATGCGTGCGTGTGTATGCATGTGTGCATGCGTCTGTGTGTGCGTGTGTGTGTATGCGTGTGTGCGTATGTGTGTGTGTATATGCGTGAGTATGTGTGTATGCAAGTGTGTGTATGCGTGCGTGTGTGTGTATGCAAGTGTGTATGCGTCTGTGTGTGTATGCGTCTGTGTGTGTGCAAGTGTGTGTGTATGCGTATGTGTGTATGCGTGCGTGTGTGTGTATGCGTCGGGGTGTGTGCTTGCGTGTTTGTATGTGTATATGCGTGTGTGTGTATGCGTCTGTGTATGTGGGTGTGCGTGTGCGTGTATGTGTGTATGCGTCTGTGTGTGTGCATGTGTGTGTGTATGCGTGTGTGTATGTGTGTGTGTGCATGTGCGTGTGTGCGCATGCGTGTATGTGTGTATGCGTCTGTGTGTATGCGTGTGTGTGTGTGTGCGTGTATGCGTGTGAGGTCACTTCCGCTTCTTTTCACGTGACCGGAACTGACCATTGGCCCCTGCGCGCCCAAAACAATACCGGATAAAAATTGCGCACAGGGGCCAAAGGTCAGTTCCGGTCACGTGAACGGAAGCGGAAGTGACCTCACAGAGGTCATATGCAAATTATTGAGGTCAACAGGTGTCCAAAACCCGGATGTAAGATGAGGACCCTGATGTAAAACCACAGTACCCGGTGAACGTGTTGATCTTTCTCTCTCATCTGTCTGTATCATGACATACGGCGACACACACACACCTACACACTGACGTATACACAAACACACATGCATACACACAGGCACACACACACACACGCGTACACACACACACACATACACACAGATGCATACACACACACACGCATACACACAGACGCATACACACACGCACACAATTACACAGACGCACGCATACACTCAGACGCACACATACACACAGACACATACACACAGACATGCATACGCACACACGCACACCCAGATGCATACACACACATGCATACACACACACACAATATGACTGACTATTCACATGCAGGACATGAGAGCTTCTGGACCTGGGCCTGATAGAAGTCCGGGATGGTGGTACATTCGTGAACATCCGGGCACTTTTACATCCGGAACTTTTACATCCAGGTACATCCGGGTTCTTGTACATCCCTGACTGTAGAACATCCGGGTACTCCTATGTTGGCCTATAAGAGCCGGAATTTTTACGGCATTCATCATTTCCAGATCCACAGCCGATATGTTCTCTTGCACAACTTGCTCGAAGCGCTTTCATTGCCTGGACAGTTTGCGTTGTCACACACGTGCACGCCACGAAGTACCCATGCATACATGTGCGGATTGTGATATAGTCTTTAAGCATCCCAGTCAATTGAGACGTCACCGAAATGTCATACACGGATCACGCTCGCCACTTTCGAGACCGAATATTTTAGTTTCTATGGAAATGCATCTGAGAATAGAAGAACCCATGGAGGTCGATTCGCTATCGCAAATTGAAGAGCTGAAGGAGATTGATCTCAGTGTTGAATGAGAGAAATAAGAGCTTCGAGCTTCAGTATCATGGATTGCCCGAAGACGTTTAGGTTACACTGAACGAAGATTAAACTTTCTGAAATGATGGCTTCTGATTGGTCGATAGGACGGTCACCTTGCCTCTAAATATAAATACGGAAACACGCATGTTAGATGTACATTTCTCACAACCTGTACCAGACCCGATCAAATGGAAAAGCCAGCCAATTCCAAGGCAGATGAGCAATCGTTGAAGATTGACGAAAAGGTGCCGGTTCCCGCTCGACTCCGCAAAAGAGTTACCAAAAGATACCCGCCCATAACTATGGAAATGATTGATGATTTCTTCAGTGTGGGTTACAGCTCAACCAGGGGAGGGCCCGGAGATCTCCGCTACCATCGCCAGCGATGCCTGACCTGCCTTGAAGGTGTACCCTTGGCCGGGTGTGATCTTTGTACCAGGAGAGAGGAAATTTTCCAGTGGGCGGGGTGAATTGAACATCCGGGGACTTTTACATCCGGGTTCTTGTACATCCGTGTTCTTGTCGCTGACGTCCGCGCCTACATCCGGGTACTTCTATGTTGGACTAAAAGAGCCAGAATTTTTACGGCATTCATCATTTCCAGATCCACAGCCGACATGTTATCTTGCACAACTTGCCAGAAGCAGTTTACCCATATAGAAAGTTTACGACGCCACGAGGCCTCCACCCACAACGATGCACCGTATACTTGTATAATCTGCGCACGGTCATTCAATCGGGAGGATAATTTACTGCGCCATGAGAGGGCACTCCACGAGGGTGCGACGGTACAATGTAACGATTGTGATCGACTCTTCAAACGACCCAGTCGGTTAAGACAGCACCAACGTTTGATTCATGACCCGTCTCTACGGTTTGGGCGACAACTTTCCACTAAAGTGGAGCCGCGGAAGGTCAGACCCAGTGAAGATGAACCCGGGGAGACGAACGCCACTGGTGATGCCATGATGAAGCGCCCGCCTATATCCACAGATCAGGAGGGCCTGGATATCCAGCCGGACCCCAGCGTTACGGTTTCCAGTCATACGACTGACGACATCGAACATTTTCTGGAAGATGCAGTGGATGTTCCTAGCGATCTGTTACAGGACACCCATCCAATGAGTGACATCTATCGGCGCCATTGGCCCATGATACGGCACTGTTTCCACCGTCATCGCCCTATTCAAGATATCTACAATTTCCGACTGACCGATCTCGCCCGTCTACGCAGCTACATGGAAGCCATCTTCAATGACCAAGCTACGTCCTTCAAATTAAATCTGGCGTTTGGTTATGTACTGCAGCATAAGGAGACAGGACAAGTCCGATACTTTTACCCAAGCAGTAACATCCGAGTATCTGACCAACCGTTTACCACCATTAACCGGGCGTCGTTACAGCCCGTGCTGGACCAAGTGGACCAATTGGATGCCTTGGAATGGGCCTATAAACAGCGCCCCAACACCCAGTGGGTCTTAGAGAGGGTGACCGATGTTACGTTCTTCGTGACCAAATTACGGGATCTTCCCATCGGATGAATGTATTCACCCATGCACTGATAGATACTCAGAATGCGCAAGCAACTATCTGAGGATATGCTGCCTCAACGGTATCCTGTCCTGCCCGACGATGATTAGAACAAACGGTTCAGAGCGAACATGGCCGAAGATGGAACTTTCTGAAATGTAGACTTCTGATTGGACAAGAATACATCTAAAGAACAGGAACGAATATGACAGATGCAAATGGTGGCCTCTGATTGGACAAGAGTCTTCTTGAGTTGTAAATATACCCAACGCGGCTCCCCCAGCGTGGGTATGATGTAACATTGGGGAGAATAAACTATATGAAAAAAACTCCGTGTTGTTGTTGTTCTCTCATGTGTCATCCTTGTTGTTGTTGTTCTCTCTCCGGTCTATATCATGGCGTCAAGGCGTTATGTTAGAGTGTTGAGGCGTAGAGATAGGGCGTTAAGTCGTTGAGACAAGCGTTAAGGCGTAACGACGGGTGTTGACGGGTGACAGCCATTCAAGAGCTTCACACTGATACACCGCACGGTCCATTTGACCAGGGATGGTCCATCAATCAACAAACCTCCACGAATCCACAAAATGCCTGCTTTCTATACTGCGGCCAAACTGCGCATGCGCACAATGCTGAAAACGGAAGATACATTAGTCCAGTCGGATCCCACTCACTCGCTCGCTCACTCACTCACTCACTCACTCACTCACTTACTCACTCACTCACTCACAAACTCACGCACTCACGCACTCACTCACTCACTCGCCGTCGTTAGTGCGTCCATGCGTAAAGACGGGCGTTGGGGACGCCTCATTCACTCACTCACTCACTCACTCACTCACTCACTCACTTACTCACTCACTCACTCACACACTCACTCACTCACTCACTCACTCACTCACACGCGGGCATACACTCATTGCGCATTGCGCCGCAATGTCAATAGGGCTCGAAATGCGCTTTTATACTACTAATCCTTCCTTCACTTCGCTACTACTCGTACTGATGACGTCACCAATGACGTCACAGATGACGTGAACATCCCTAAAATCGGGATGTACACCCCGAGAGCTACAACATGACACATCCCACGACGCATTCGAATCAAGGATGATCCCTCTCTACGCTTAATACCTTCCTTCACTGCCCCAAAATGTCCAATTTCGCTACTACTCGTACTGATGACGTCATGGATGACGTCACAGATGACGTGGACAGCCCCCAAATCGGGGTCTACACTCCGAGAGCTACAAAATGACACCCGCACGACGCATTCGGACCAAGGATGGCCCATCTTTACACCAAATACCTTCCTTCACTGCCCCCAAATATCCACTTTCGCTACTACTCGTGCTGATGACGTCACAGATGACGTGGACAGCCCTCAAGTCGGGGTCTACACCCCGAGAGCTACAAAATGACACCCCGCACGACGCATTCGGACCAAGGATGGTCTATCTCGACACCAAATACCTTCCTGCACTGCCCCAAAATGGCCACTTAAGTTACTACAACCAACTGCGCATGCGCAGATTGACGCGACTTGCATTTAAAAACACGCCATTCTGATTCTACCCCACACAAGTTTCACTTTGACACCTTCCACGGCCCATTCGTACCCATAGCGGTCCATCTCTACCCCAAACACACACCCACATAACCCCCAAAATGCCTGTTTTCTATACTACGGCCAGACTGTGCATGCGCAGAATATTGAAAACGGACGAACCATTAGTCCAATCGGATGCTCCGAGAGCTTCAAAATAAGACCTCATACGACACCATAGGATCATTAGGGGCTCACCTAGACCCCAAAACGTCCACCCCGTATGGAACTATCCCCCATAGCCATGCAGTATAGGCCTATGGGCCTACCCAGGCCCCGGTGAACTTTTTCCAAAAATTTCACCGTTTCGCTTCGAAACCCTTCCCATCGTGTTCTAAATGACGAGACGTGAAAAACAAATCCAAACAACCCATATCACAATGAACGTGTGTGAAGTTCCCAGGTTGAACCTATACCCCCATATAGTCAGTATGGAGCTATATGGACCTACACAGGCCTCGGTGAACTTTTCGAAAAATTTCACCGTTTCGCTCGGGGACCCTTCCCATCGTGTTCTAAATGACGAGACGAGAAAAACAAATCCAAACAACCCATATCACAATGAACGTGTGTGAATTTCCCAGGTTGGACCTATACCCCCCATAGCCAGCCTATGGGGCTATATACAGACCTCGGTGACTTTTCCCAAAAATTTCACCGCTTCGCTCCGGGACCCCTCCCATTGTGTTTTTCTCGGCGAGACGAGAAAAACGAGACCCCACAACCCATAGTAACACCCACCAAAAAAAATTGACCACCCCTCCCTCCGTATAGCCAGTATGAGCCTATGTACAGACCTCGGTGACTTTTCCCAAAAATTTCACCGATTCGCTCCGGAACCCTTACCATTACCGGTACGAGAAAAACGAGACCCCACAACCCATAGTAACACCCACACAAAAAAATTGACCACCCCTCCCCCCATATAGCCAGTATGGAGCTATACCCATACAGGCATTTCCCCGTATATTGTATATTGTACGAGTCCGTATTCCGTTTTTTATTTATTTATTTTTTATTTTCTGAATTTTTTAGGTCAAAGGTCAATGGTAATGAATATACGCACGCTATACTGGAGGTCGAAGGTCAATGGGAGTCAATATACGCCCTTGAGGTTTTTCCCTAGTTTAGGGGATAAAGTCCGTGTTCCGTTTTTTATATTTTCGGGAAAAATCCTGATTTTACATGCACCCAGACTCCGATAAGCCCGGGGACCGATATTACCCCTTTTGGATAGGGTTGATAGGTGTTTTCCCCTAGTTTAGGGCTACAGTCCGTGTTCCGCTTTTTATATTTTCGGGACAAATCCTAATTTTACATACACCCACTCCCCCACTCTCTCGACAGGCCCCGATAAGCCAGCGACCGATGTTAGCCCTTTGGGATAGGGTTGATAGAAGTTTTTGCCTATTTTAGCGGTAAAGTACGTGTTCCGCTTTTTATATTTTCGGGACAAATTCTAATTTTACATACACCCACTCCAGGCAGAACCCGATAAGCCAGGGACCGATACTAGCCCTTTGGGATAGAGTTGATAGAGGTTTTCCCCTATTTTAGAGGTAAAGTCCGTGTTCCGCTTTTTATATTTTCGAGACGAATCCTCATTTTACATACACTCACCCATGACTTGCAAAATCCTTCCGTAAGTAAGTCCCCGACTCAAATGAATGGACGGCATACAAGTCCGTACATGCACTCCTAATCACGTGACCACCGCATGATGGAAAAACCCCAGAACCAAGTCAATACATCCCATACAGTCATACCCAGGTCGCGCCCGATTCACGCAGACCGGAAGTGAGGTCATACACCTGCGCACTCCCCGTGATGGAAAAAACCCCAGACACAAGTCAATACATGCATTCCATACAGTCAGACATACCCTCAGCCCTCTATATACTTGGGACTACTTTCTATCCGCGGAGGCAGACCGCATCACCGCCAAACCGCATTACCGCGGAGGAATCCCCTAACATGTCTAAACATGATCCAAGGTCAGAGACGGGATGAAAGGATACAGGTCAGCTCAAGTGCACTCAATGACCTTTGACTTCCGCCACGTGACCGCCACAAGTTTAAGTGCAAAGAGGTCAATGGGAGGGTTACCGTGTTCTATATACTACTCTTGTCCCACTTAACTGACATTGGCCTATTTTTGTCAAGGTCATATACTGTTTATCATGATATAACATTAGGAAATATAGCTAGGCTTTCCAAATTATTACTATGTATACATCTGGCGAGGGTCCAGAGGTGTGCTGAAGTTGACTGACCTTGAACTATTTTAGCCAGGTTAGATTCTATTTAGTAAGATATTTCATGAATGATTACATCTACATTGCCGAAATTTATACCACTTATGCCTGGACCTGAAGATGACTCACCTTGACCTATTTTAGCCAGGTTAGATTCTATTTAGTAAGATATTTCATGAATGATTACATCTACATTGCCGAAATGTATACCACTTATGCTTGGAACTGAAGATGACTGACCCTGATCTATATTTTCAAGATCAAATTACTTGATTTGTTTATGAGCTATACAGAAGAGTAAATTTAGAGCTAAGAATTTGGTCATGCTCTACCAGAACCTCCACGCAATTTTCTCCTATCAATTAAAACTTTAGCAAAAGCTGACCTGGCTCAACTGGCTATGTATTTCTAAAATGAGACAACTACAGTCAACTGTCTAGATCACATTGTTGTTAACCTACATGATGTTGTCAAAGTTCTAAAAATACACCTTATGCAATGCATGATTGCTTAGCGTAGACAATAGCTGATAGCCGAGAGATATTGGAACCCAGTGAGTTATTTTTTTTTTCTCGCTGTCAAAACCTCATGATTTCTGACTGAATTGGTATATTATGTTAATGTCATGCAATATGCCTACATTTACAGCAATTTTCTTTCTGAATTTCTTACGGGAGATCTTTTGCGTATCAGGCCTTTGGACAGCCCTGGTGTTACTTAATATTCTTCACTACATAAATAAAGCAACATCCGTGTATTTCATTGTCTTCTTATTTACAAACCAATCGCTACTATTGACTTTTTCCGCCCACGCAGTTTATAATTCATTGAACTCCTGCCAATTATTACCTTTACAGTGATCGACAGCGTAAACTTATTAGTAAACTGATGAAGTGCGTTATTTCTTCAACGATAAATTTTCCACGAGTATTTTCTACATTCTTGAAATCTTGGTCACCAGGTAGAAACAACCTGTAACCATCTCGGTCATCTATACGCGGTAAGACTGACCCTGGGATCGTGTGTATCCATGTTCAGCCTACTTTCGGCAATTGCAAGAGGGAATTTCCACAAATCAATACCACGTGACTTCGTCAGCCAATCAGCTAAAGTCTACCGACGTAACCCCAACGTAAGTCGCCATTTTCGAGTCATGTGATGAACTACTTGTTCAAAATTTCAGATCCACCACACCTCTTGAATGATACGAAAGTTATACATACCTATATATTTTGTAAGTCCATGCAATATCTGTTTCAGAAGTAGTATGAAAACTTGTAATTGATCAGATTTCTCGAGTCTGTTCTCCGCCGGATGAAGGCCGA
The DNA here is from genome assembly GCA_036873755.1 of Hanleya hanleyi. Classification (NCBI taxonomy): domain Eukaryota; kingdom Metazoa; phylum Mollusca; class Polyplacophora; order Lepidopleurida; family Hanleyidae; genus Hanleya; species Hanleya hanleyi. The sequence goes on from JAVTVY010022237.1 coordinate 18,261, forward strand.
ACAGAATCCTGTAAAGTACCGGATATCGCTCCGCAATAATGGAGACACACGATTCGCAAGCCATCTTATGGATGGCGAAGTGTACGCAAATGCAGGTAGAAATTGTAGACCAGTGATGTAGTAAATACATGTATATCATTGTTGAGAGAAAATTTGTTTTGAATCATTCACTCCTTGAATCAAGTCAACATTAGAGTTGTGCCGCATATACTCAGTGGGTTATATTCTAGTTATTCCAATACAAGTTCGTACGTTTAGGAATAGTAGACTATCAGTCAGTAGTTTTCAGCACCACAGGGCCATTGTAATACATCACACTAGAGTTTAGGGAATGGCTGTTTTCTCTCAGCACTCATACCTGTCTCATTTGTTTTGGCATCCGTATACATTTAATATGGACCCATTACTCAAGGCTTTCACCAACCCACATGTGGTAGAGAGTGATTACGCCAGCCTGGTGTCTCGTCTAATTTATTTCTTGTCTGTTGTTATGGCAAGCCGTTTCAGTATTCAATCGATTATTCCACATATGTTGAAAAGTTGTGCACATATGTACAAAAGAATTACACATATGTGTAAAAAAAGTTTTTAGACATATGTGCAAAAGTTTTAGACATATGTTGAAAAGTTTTAGACATATGTTGAAAAGTTTACACTTATGTTAAATAAATGAACTATTCCATCTGTGTTGAAAACTTTTGCACATAAGTCAAAAAGTTTTGAACATATGTAGAAAACTCTGACACATATGTGGAATAAATCCGCACTTTTTAAACATATGCTGAAAAGTTTTATACATATGTTGAAAACTTTTTGACATATGTGCAAAAGTTTTCAACATATGTGGAATAACCGATTAAATACCGAAACGGCTAGCCATATGCTGTTAGTTGTCTCTATACCTCAACACGTTAGCATGAGACGATAGTAGTATAATCCCGTGATTTAAAGTCAACTTGAACTTTGACCTCTGTGTGCACTCTATCCCATGATGCATCACTTCCGTAATGACGCAGGTGTGACGTCATGTGTGACGTCACTTCCGGTCACGTGGCCTTTGGGGGATGTATTCCTCCGCGGTGATGCGGTCGTGTGGAGAAGCTTCCGCGGACAGAAAGTAGTCCCAAATACGCGGGTTTTCGTGAGAATCATCTGGAATGTTCGGCAATCTTCAGGGTCCCTCGTGTACCGATTGGGTCGAGTGAGGTGTCAAAGTGAAGCGCTCCTCCAGAGCGATCAGGTCATGGGTGGGTGCATGTAAAATCAGGATTTGTCCCGAAAATATAAAAAGCGGAACACGGACTTTACCCCTAAAATAGGGGAAAACTCTTATCAACCCTATTCAAAAGGGCTAATATCGGTCCCTGGGCTTATTGAGGCCTGCATATCAAGTCTTGGGTGGGTGCATGTAAAATTATGATTTGTCCCCGAAAATGTAAAAAAAGCGGAACACTGACTTTACCCCTACAATAGGGGAAACCCCTATTAACCATGTCCGAAGGGCTAATATCGGTCCCCGGGCTTATCGGGTCCTGCCTCTCAAGGCATGGGTGGGTGCATGTAAAATGAGGATTTGTCCCCGAAAATATAATAAGCGGAACACGGACTTTACCTCTACAATAGGGGCCTGACTCGCACATTTGCATCTATACGGGGAAAATGCCTGTATGGGGTATGGGGGTGGTCATTTTTTCTTTGTTTTATTTTACTAGGGTTTCTTTTGGTCTTGTTTTTCACGTCTCACCATGAAAAACACGAAGTTAAGCGGTGAAATTTTTCGAAAGTTCACAGAGGTCTGGATAGGCCCATAGACCCATACTGGCTAAGGGGGAGAGGTCCATACTGGGCAATTTACTCCTATACATTTGCGATATGGGTTGTTTGGTCTTGTTTTTCTCGTCTCATCACGTAGGACACGATGGGAGGGGTCTCGAAGTTAAGCGGTGAAATATTTTGAAAAGTTACTGTGCGCATGCGTAGTGGGTAAATAGCGTTGGGTGGACGTTTTAGGGTCTAGGTGAGCCCCTAGTGGTCCGATGGTGTCGTATGAGGTCTTATTGTGAAGCACTCGTGGAGGAGCATCCCACTGGACTAATGTATCGTCCGTTTTCAATATTCTGCGCATGCGTATCTGGCCGTAGTATAGAAAGCAGGTATTTTGGGGGGGGGGGGCATGGGAGTGTGTTTGGGGTAGAGATGGACCACTATTTGTCCATGTTTGTGGTTTGGTGGTGTGGGTTCTGCGCAAGTGTGTGCTGTGTGACGTCACTTCCGGTTTCTATGACCAAAAACTCCCTCCGAACACAGAAGAGCTCCAATTTTTCCTTAGACCTTAGACGTATGGAATGCATGTACTGACTTTCAACATCCGGGTTTCCCAGCGCATTTATGGAATGCATGTACTGACTTTCAACATCCGGCACCTCTTCCACATTCGGGGGACTGGAGTGTGAATTCGTCTTACATCCGGTTACTCTTCAACATCCGGGTACTCTTCAACATCCGGGGTTTCCCCGGCCCGCCAGCCCGCACGCCTGCGCGGGTTATCCGGCCGCACGCGGGGTTTTCCCGGCCGCACGCAGCGCGCGGGTTATCCGGCCGCACGCAGCGCGCGGGTTATCCGGCCGCACGCATGAGCGGGTGAAAAAAACGGAAGTGCCCAGGTCACGTGGTTTGGTGGCGCCCCTGGTGGATGGCAATGTCCGGTCATCTCCGGCAATGCCCGGCCCTCTCCGGGACAATAGATAGCCTTTATCCATCCTTCCGAAGCATCCATGTATAGAGGAGGGTCTCCGACAATATTACCATCCATTTACCTATGTTAAGTGGCCAGTGGGGAACCCTCAGTTTTCCCCAGAACCGTATTGGCACGAAAAAATACATGAAACCACGGAACGTATAGTAATAAACTAGTCTCCACTCGCCGTCTTCCTGGTCTTTACTCGCACCTCGAACCTCTATATTTTTTTCACTCCACCTGTTGCTCTTGTAACTTGCCATCTTCCTTCCTCGTCAAAATTTTTGTGCTGGAATGCTCACTCTTAACCTAGACCAAAACATGTACTTGGTCTGTGGGCTGATTTCATTGGCTCTCTATTTTACTGCAGTGCTCTTGCATTGTTTTCTGGACATTGATTGGTTACATTTGGCCCCATCCTAGGTCCACTGATTGGCTTCTTCCTCAGCCCATTATTTGACTGACCAGTTTGGTTAATATTCGAATCCCCACATGTCTGTTCAAGCATTGGGCATTCATGGCCGATGGCTTTATGCTCACACAGAAAATACACAAGACAGGGTTTTTTTTGGTGAGATCTCATTTTGTTTTTTTATTCAACAATAAATATCAACAACAACGTGAGAACAACCACGTGAAATCTGAAGCCAAGAACAGGGGGCTTGTACATTGAAATCGATAGAACTTAAGCCCAGAACGGGGCTTGTACATTGAAATAATGGGCGGCCCAGTCATATACGAGTACATCTCGGTTCTCGGCCTTGGGGTACTCGTCAAACATCTGTACTATGGTAGATAAGGTTCTTCCCCGGCATCGATGGTACAGGTAAAACAAGCAATATTGTCCGCACACGCTAATGGTCAGGCTTTGCAACGTTTGACTGTTCCAACACCACGTCTCTGTGCCTTGATCCATGAAATCTGTTAAATCGGGATGGAGGGGTGGCAGGCCGTACGGGTCAAAGTATTCGCCCTGCGTTTCTGTCAAGTACACGGCCACCCAGTGTTGATCGGGCCGATCCATCGGGTCCGTGTTGAGAAAGTAAGCAGCAGGATACACACGGTCTAATGGGAACACATCTCGGGCGAACACCCTTTGAAATTACAAGCGTCTAGTCCGTCATTCATAATCCAGCCGTCGTCCATTAGAGAATATCCGCGTCCATAATCCAAAGACCTATTCCATTTTCCACGTAACAGTATTAGCACCAAATTCAAAAAGACAATCATAGTATCCATACGTGTCCCTGGGTCATTCTCCAGCACGGTGGTAATCTGGTCTGTACCCATGTTAGGTGGCAAAGTCCCATAGGACGTTGCGCGCCTTGTCCACTTAAATGATGTTCTCAAACTCGGCGTAGCAGATCACATTGACGGTGGTCCGGAGGGCTAGTGCAAAGTAGATTTCCAACCGTAAATTGCCTTGCTTGGCGAGGGCCAGCTGATGGTCGTTCTCTAAGGTGGGGGTCAGATCGAAACAGAACAACGTGTATCCGTTAGCGTAGTCCTCCCGACTGATCATATTTCCTTCGTCCTGGTTGATTTGACCGGTGGTTGTAAACAGGTTCTGATAGGCTCGAATGAAATTCCCGCGCCCCAAGTTCGGTGTTAAGGCCGTGGCTGGGACCTGTTGTCCGTCCACATGCAGGGCCACAAAATTGATGCCGAAATGTTTAAAGTCAAACGGGTTCTCTGGGTATGCTCCGCTGAAACTGGTATTTTCCACACAGGCCAGGATCAATCGCTTGGGTAGTTCCCCCAGGAACAGGTTTTCTTTGTTGGCGCTCATATTTCCAGCAGGCACAGAGAACACTTTGGTTTGCACACGCTGGATAGGGTACTGGGTTGGTTTTGTTTTCAAGGCTTTGAGGTGTCCCAATTGAACGGCTGGATTCGGTTTCACTTTTCGGACACACAGGACTGCGTCTTGGATGACGATTTTATAGTCGGCTACATGCCCTCTACGTCAGTGGCCATCAAGGCGAAGGTCGGAGGCGCCCGTATCAGTCGGATTTTGATGCGGATCTTGTTCAAGAGATACCGGTCTTGCATGAAAAGGTCTGCGTGCAGTCGACCCATGAGATCCACCGAGGCGCCATTCGCGGTGAAAGCCTTCCGTTTGTCATATCCCGCATTGTTCGCCGTGCCCATGTGCTCGGCTGTGTCTTGGTAGAATGAAGCGGCTGTCAGCTGAGATTTTTTAGCCTCTCGTCCATACGACAACAGCATCTCGATGTAGCCTCGATTGTGGTGCATGTTGGTCGAGTCACTGATGAGTTTGTCGCTGAGAAAAATATCCATCTGTTGAAACATAGCGTTCAGCCAGAGATTCGTCGGGCACACCGTGGCATTGTCGATGATTCTGGAGCCATCCCCATTGACGATCTTGGCTTTCACATACAAGTACGTATGAGCTAAATCCACAGAGGACGTATTCGCATTACTGATGGTGAACTCGATGGGCCCTGTTTCGTTAATGCTGGAGAGCGGGAGATGCTCCACACATAATCCTTGTTCGGCACTGATCTGTGTGGGCAGGGCAAATCAAATTCTCTGTTGGCGGAGGGGCAGGACTCTGCGTGGATTAAGGACATGTTTAAGAAAAGATATCTTGGGTCCTCGATGTGCGTCGTCGCTGGGTCGGTCGTCGACTGGTGAGTGGTCTCGGTGGTGCAGGTCTTTTATTTCCTACGGTGCGTTCTGCTTTGGCGACCAAGACGCCTCCTGCTTCTTTAGCTCGGCGTTTCAGTGCTTCTTTGGGTGCCGTACCCCCCAAGACATCACCGGCGACTTGCAGTCCACTGCGTACCGCTTGTTTGCCGATTGCTTTTACCCCGCGCGTCACCAAGGGTAAGAACGTTTTGACGATACTCCCGAGTATGTTCCCCAGCCCAGGTCCTCGTTGCATGTACCTGCAAAGACCGGTACTTTCCTTATACAAAGTGGGGAGAACGTGCTTGTCGGAAATGAAGTGTCAGCACCACTTTTTCCTCTTTCGAATGCGACCGGTCGTCTCGTGTCATCTCTTATATCCACCGTAATAGTGTTGATGTCGGTTTGTCGTACGGGTAGGTAGAGCCTTCCCGTAACAGAGGTGTGTTGACATCGCCCACGATGCGGTTGTCGACCGTACATACCCGACTTCATATCCATCGGGATCTGGTCATGGCCCTCGGATGGACCCGTGTAGGTCGGGTGAGCGAGATCCAGCATTTGCTGTAGGATAGGACTCAGCACGACACTCACGTTGGCGGAGATGAGGATCTGCGCCTTGTCGTTGTGTGCGTTGTAATCGAAGTCTACGTGATTCTTGAAGGGAAAGGTTTTTATGGGCTTTGACGTATTCGTGACCTTCCGTAGAGCCTTATAACGCAACAGTCTTGTCAGCCCCTGCATAAACTCCTTGAGGGTATCGTATTGGCCTTCGGGGAAGGAGAGTCGGGTGTCTTTTCCTTCGTAGACCACCTCGTACCACACTTCATTGGCTCGCACGTTGTACCACGAGTAAGGGTATTGGATATCCACGAGTCCACATTCCCATCGTCCAGGTAAATGCAACGGTTGCGGTAACTGGGTCACGTACTTGGCCAAGGTGTCCAGCGAACTGTTACTGGGTAGGGTGAGATGAAACATGGCGACTGAGTTTCCTGTTGCTGCTTTTGGTTTTAATAGGTGTTCCAGGCCTTGGGCGGTACATGTATCCGGCGTCGTGTTCGTCGCGGTGACTTGATACCCGAATAGGGATGAAAAGAACGTGCCAGCCGTTGTGGTGTTTTGGGGGGTGACTCCGGTTCTCACTCGGCTTCCCATGTATGTGGGAGTCGCGTCTGTCGTTGTGCGTGCACCGGCGGTTGCTGGGTCCGCTGCATCCAGGCCCAGCGCTGGGGGTTCCTCACCAACTCCTGTGGTACATGCATGTCTTTCATGCCTATAGCAAAGACCTCGCATCCTCGAGGATTCGTGTGCGACCTACGTTGACGCATCAGGTCATTCACTAAATCCGTCATGTGGGTACCGGGGACCACCTGCTTCTGTACCAGTAGTTCGCCTTTATCATTCCAAGTCATGTTAGGATTCTGTTTCACTCGTTGTAATACCGGGCCAGCTTGTTTCTTGAACGATGCAGGTACATTCTTCAAGATTTCGTCTTCGACCCACTGTGAGGCTGTGGGTGGTACCCCTGGTAGTGGCGGCTGTTGGAGCGGCGCTGAAGTCAGTGGTGTGTCGCGTGGTGGTGGTGGTGCTGGGGTAGAGAGGGTTTTGTATTGGTCCATGAAGGGCATGTACCGCTGAAGCGTCTGATTGTACCGTTGTACTTTCTCACTGTCGCTTAACCCGGGTCTTTGTAGGATCTGTTGCATCTCTTCGTCAAGGGTGTTTATCGTCTTCACCGTAGGTGGGGTGGGATACGGCGATTGGAGGTTTTGAAGGAGCCGTGGTTCGATGAGGACCATATTTTGCGTGTGGTTCATTGTCGGCCGAAGAGTCCACCCAATACTAGACCCAACAGGGAAGCGGCCAACGGTGCTAAGATGGCCTCGAGAAAGTCGCCTTTCTCTAAAACCTTTTTCTTTTGTGTTTGAGAGACTCGCTTCTGGACTAGGGTTCTGAGACCTGTCTTATGCCTGGCCAAGTTGGTCTTCTGAGCCGGAATCAGTGGTACGTTGCCTTTTAACAGGTTGTACCCAATCTCGCACAAACAGCGTACAAGGTCAGGATGCGCGCCGCGTACAATGGTTCGGACCAACTCGGGTGGGGCCGTCTTCAATACACGGAGCGTCGGGGCGTGCTTCCATACTCGCGCAGACATCGCGCTAGAACCCACAACCCTGCCCTTTTTATCCTTTTGCGGGCTACTTCTTTCACTTCGGAGACAAAGTCAACCATGATGTTGTATTAATTCTCTAATTATCCCCATCATCAAACACACACCCCAGCTGGAGGAGCCACTGTGAGTTTGTTTACATTATTTTTGCATGTAGACGTGGTGGGTCTCTCCGGGAAAGATACCGGTCCGTAGTCGAAGGTGGTCGGGTGTGGCTTGCTTCAGGTCGAAGAGCATATATCCGTGCTGAGGGGTTGTCGCATCTTTAAAGGCTTCCAACGCAAACGGCGTGCGGCCGGGGTATATCTGTCTCGCCAGGTGCAGCAGTTGAGTGGTATCTCTCGGGTTTTTGAAGACCAGCAGGTAGTGGGCATTTAAGCTGATATTCCGATGGTCTTTGTTTTTACTGAACAGATTCTGCACAATGTAGATGATGCTGAGCCGTCGATGATGGCTGCCTTTCGATCATGGGATTGACTGGTGTGGAGAAGGTCTGTAGACTGGTTTGACTGCCACTCACGGCTGGTGTTCTAGATCGGTTGAGTAGAGTGCTGAGATAGGCTACGTCGTAAAATACAACTCCGTACAACACACCCAGCAGGGTTAGCAATGTCACCACAACGCCCACTTGTGCTTTGCGCGTTTTGGGAGACGCTGTGTTCAGAGGCAGCTGCTGTTTGTCCATACCACCGTGTTCATAGTCGAAACTGGAATGAAGGATGACGGTAGTGATGTCTGGTTTTATAGTCGTTTCACCTGGTTGGCCGCGACCCATGAATTGAAGGAACTGGGCCAGCCTTGCGATTTGACGAAATGAAACAGTTTGCCACGTCGACGTTCCGTTTTCGAAATCTGCTCCACCGTGTAGTAGTCTTGCTTTGTTTTTACGACAGGCTGTAATTCCGTCTCGTAAAACGTCCCTAGCAACGGTTCCCCTTGTAGATCTTCCAGTTCATAGACTCGCGGCTGTCAGGGTAGGCGGCTTTTAATCAGGAAGTGCTCGTCGCTCCAGTTGGGTAAGTAACTTTTCTCGAACTTACCCTTGACTTTACTGATCCGTACAGGGTCCCCGACCTTGAACACCTCCTTCGGCGTTCGTTGCGATTGCCTGGGGTACAAGACACGCCGGACTTGGGCTTCATTGCGTTGAATCACGTTAATGGGGGCTCTCTGTATACTCCGGTGATAGGCATGATTGTTACCACTCACAAGTTTCTGGAGAACATCGATGTAGCGCCTTGTATTCTTATAGGTGAAATATTTATACATGCGGCCTTTGAATGTCCTGTTGAACCTTTCCACAACGGAAAGCCTTGGTCTCGTTGTAGGTGTGAATTACAAGCGGAATTACAAGAAGATCTTCTGGGCTTTCAGAAACTGTTGGAACGGTGTGTTGAGGAATTCCGTGCCTTCGTCGGTTTGAAAATACAAGGGTTTGCGCCCGGTCTTGAAGATGTCCTTGAACGCCGCTATGAAATTCTCCCCCGTTTTCGTCCGGATGGGTATCACCCACGCATACTTTGACAGGATATCGATGCAGGTCAAGATATTGTGACGTCAATTTTACAATAACAGCAAAAAGTAACAGAAAGATGTGTGAAGTCAAAGATTAACAATCAAATATTTATTCGCAATACTACAATTATATACAAATTAAGTAAAGTTAATACAGAATATAAATGTGTGAAATATACTCTTACTGTTCAATGCTATACCGGTGTATATTTTACAGTCCCTGTTGACGCGCACAAATCGTTCTTCTGTATAATGGTAATCCAACACAGCTCAGTTGTTCACAATCCCAGTAAGTGTCCAATATCCGACGGTTCAATAGCGTAGATTACGCAGCAGCCAAAAGTTAATACAACGGAGTAAATAATCCAGCAGTCCACAATTACAGGCAAAGGTAACACAGTATAACACAGTATAACATCCAAAAAAGCCAGTTTGTATTCCCTTCTGAATAACTGAGTGACACGCTATTTATACTCAATGAGGCCTTCCAGATCATTCTACAAATCAAGAAGTTTCTTGAATACACAGCATTGTCGCATCATCTGACCTAGATACAATTCACAATAGCCTTCAAGAAAACTCCAGATGGCTGACCCACATAATTGCACGTAAACAAGCTTACGTTAGCCCTTTTATTCGAGAATCATCTACAATGTCTAATAATAGACTACAATACCATGACACTCCCCCTCTTAAAAAAGAAAATTTCAAATCTGGAACTTTCTTGACAATTCAAAACATTATTGCAAAAAAATATATGTACACATGTACATTATTACGAGACAAACAATCAGAAATCAAATTACCCTTAATATATCTGATTTCAATATTGTATTCTTGTAGCACCAAATTCCATCTCAACAGTCTTTGATTTTTGTTTTTCATCTTACTTATGAAAACAAGTGGATTGTGATCACTGAATACAGTAATTGGCAATGATGAGGAAGTAACATAAACATCAAAATATTGTAAAGCCAATATCATTCTTTCTCAATTATAGAATAATTTCTCTGATGTTTGTCGAATTTACATGAAAAATAACATATTGGTTGATCTACACCATGTATATCGTCTTGTAACAAAACGGCACCAGCAGCAACATCACTAGCATCTACAGCCAGTTTAAAAGGTGAATCAAAACCTGGTGCTGAAAGAACTGGCGCGCTCTTGAGTGTGGTTTTCAGGTTTTCAACAGCTGATTCACATTCATCGGTCCAAACAAAACTTGCCCTTTTTCTTAAGAGTTTAGTGAAAGGCTCAGTAATATCTGAAAAATTTGGACAAAATTTTCTGTAGTAACCAGCCATACCCAAGAAACGCATCAGTTGTCTCTTACATGTTGATCTTGGAAATAGCGAGATAGCACTAACCTTAGCATCTAAAGGTTTTACCTGACCCTGACCTACAACATGACCCAAGAATGTCACACGTGCATGTCCAAATTCACTTTTTTTCTAGGTTGACTGTCAGCTTGGCGTCACTTAGTCGATTGAACAGTGCGCGAATTCTCTGTAGATGATCTTCCCATGTATCGCTGTAGACAATGACATCATCAATATAAGTCTCCCATCCTTTCAAACCAGAAGTCACACGGTTGATGAGACGCTGGAACGTGGCCGGAGATTTTTCATTCCAAATGGCATTCCAAATGGACGACGGCTGGATTATGAATGACGGACTAGACGCTTGTAATTTGTACTGGAACAGATCCTCCGAAGTGAAGAATGCTGATATCTCCTTCGCACGATTTGTCAGTGAATCCTTTCAGAAGATCAAACTTTGACACAAACTTGGCACTTCCCACTTTATCAATGCAATCGTCAATGCGTGGAATAGGGAATATGTCTGTTTTGGTCAATGTGTTCACCTTTCTGTAGTCAGTACACATCCTGTAACTGCCATCTGGCTTTGGAATGACGACACCAGGTGAACTCCAGTTAATATTACTTGGTTCAATGAAGTCATTGTCCAATAAATACTGAATCTCTTTTTTCAGATAGTTTTGTTTATTGGGATTCAAACGATATGGGTGCTGCTTTACTGGATTAGAATTTCCGACATTGACGTCATGTAAAATTTTATCACTCCGAGTAGAAATATCGGAAAACAAATGTTCATATTGACTGAGCAGAGTTCGAAGTTCTTCCTGACGCGCTGGTTCAAGAAGACACAACTTGGAATCCAAATTAAGTAGAATGCCAGAGTTCTGTAATTTTACCGCTGTCATGGGCTCTTCACAAGTTTCATTATTATCAGGGTCAAAACTAACTACACTTACAGGGTGTACAGTACTGTTAGCGCTATCTCTGTCTATGTATAACTTTAACATATTTACATGACATAACTGTTTGTGTTTACGCCTGTTAGGAGTCTGAATTACATAATTAAGGTCACTTAATTTCTTTTCAATGACATAAGGACCATAATATCTAGCCTTAAGTGGAGTACCAGAAATAGGCAGAAAAGCCAGTGCCTTCTCACCAGGTTTAAGGGCATGTTTATCATAGGTTATTTTCATACATTTTTGTGCTGACTTTAAATTTGACATGGCCAAATCACATGCTTTAGTCAACCTAGTGCGAAAGTCCGACACATATTGTAAGAGACTACATGAGTCAAGATCACTGTCTAGGCATTTTTCCTTTAGCAGTTTAAGTGGTCCTCTAACTGTATGACCAAAGACTAATTCAAATGAACTGAAGCTTAAAGACTCTTGAACAGACTCTCTAACAGCAAACAATAACAAATGTATGACTTCATCCCAGTCTTTCTCAGTGTCAAAACAATAAGTCCTAATCATATGTTCTTTAATGTCTGGTGAAATCTTTCTAATGCGCCTTGGCTTTCTGGGTGGTATGCAGATGATTTGTACTGCTCTATTCCCAATTCATGCAGGACTTGTTGAAAAATTCCTGACATGAAATTAGATCCCTGATCACACTGAACGGACTGGGATAGGCCGACAAGTGTGAAAAACTTAACTAAGGCCGTAACAATAGTTTTTGCCTTAATATTCCGTCAATGAATGGCCTCAGGGAACCTGGTTGAAGCACACATGACTGTTAACATGTATTGATTGCCTGACTTTGTTTTTAGTACTGGACCAACACAATCTATAATCACTCTACTAAATGCTTCATCAAATGCAGGGATTGGTTGTAGAGGGGCCTTTGGTATGGTTTGGTTTGGTTTTCTTACCATTTGACATGTGTGGTATGGCCTACAAAATTCCGTAACATCTTTCTTAAAATTTGGCCAATAGAAATGATTCAAAATTTTGTAATATGTTTTGTTAACACCTAAATGGCCTGAGAGAGGTGTTTCATGGGTCTGAGGATATCTGAACGATATGAATTTGGTACTACAGTCTGATACTTAACTGCCCACTCATCATCAGGTGACACATCTGGCGGTCGCCATTTGCGCATAAGAACACCATTCTTACAAAAGTAACACACAGGCTCTTGAGTTACATCACACTCATCTAATGCCCTGTCAAACAACTTGGAAATGTCCTTGTCACTATGCTATTCATTAACCAGCCGTGATTTTGAAATTTTGTCATTAGAACATTCCAATTTGCTATCAAAATGTGGTTTATCAGCCTCATCATTTAAACACACGGAAGTGTTCTCCAAACAAACGTCATCGATGACGTCATCTTTAAGAGACTTCAGACTTCTCAGCCAATTTACTCATGGCTCTAGTAACTGCACAAGCAGGATACAAACTTTGAATTTCATCTTCAACTGGATCATGGATCTGACCCAAACAAAGCTTGTCAGTTACAATCGGGTTAACCCCGACCTTATCTCCCGCAAGATCATTTCCAAGAAGTTATTGAACACCCTCAAATGGTAGACTACCTTTAATACCCACCGTAACAGGCCCAGAAATCAAGTCGGAAGACAGATGAACGTTATGAAGCGGAACGAGTGTATGATTTACAGAATCTACCCCTTTAATCAGGACATTACTGCCTGCAGATGAAGAGTCAGATGATTAGACAAATCACTTAAAAGTGACACAAAACCATTGTGGATAAATGGTTCAAAAATCTCCATAACAGGATTTGAAAAACTGTCAACCTTATCCTTGATAGAACTAATAGGAACGGTGTTCCTGGCCATCTTAACCTCATATACACTATGAACATCACTAACCTGCTTGGGTATAGATCTTGAAGTGAGGAAACCACTGGGCTTTTGAAAGGCTTGATCTAAATGACCTTCCTTCTTACAATAATTGCAAACAGGAGATTTATTTTCAGTGTTAAAAGTGGGTGACTGAGACTTTGTTTTACCTTTGACTTTTGTAACTGGGGTTAAAAGTTTTAGGCCCTGAGAAAGAATTAGGTGTGTTACCGGAGAGATTAGACTGGAATGAACTTGGCCTAACAGCATTGACAAATGATAATTTGTGTGTCAGAGCGTATTCGTCAGCAAAACGTGCTGCCTGATCTAAAGTGCTGGCATTCTTTTCATCAAGAAATGTTCTTGTATCACCATGGATACACCTTTTAAATTCCTCTACCAGCATAAGCTGTCTAAGGCTTTCAAATTGGTTGTCAATTTTAACCGAGGCACACTACCTATCAAATAACTGTTCTTTTGAACGAGCAAACTCTACATGAGTCTGAGAGTTTTCTTTTTCACAACTACGAAACTTTTGTCTATAGGCTTCAGGAAATAATTCATAACCTTTAAAGGTCAACCCAAACGCTCTGAGGTCAAAAATATAAAAAAATAGTCCTTTCGATTCTGAAAATAATGATATTTTTTTCATAATTTTGTGCAGTCTGGTTGGCGAGATATTGCCGTTTGAAAGGTGAAAATCGCTCTCCTGTCAATTCCAGCTGTGACGTCACGGAGGGAAGCCGTCTTGTATTCTCTATGTTAAAGCCGTATACCACAGTCGTAAGTAGCTGCTGATTTCTGGAGATTTTCGGAGTATCGGGGCATCATTTGTTAAATATGCCGCGACGTTGTGTAGTGGGAGGATGCAGTTTTACTACAGATGACGGTGTTAGTATTCATTTGTGGCCTAAAGACGAGAAAATCGCTGCAAATTGGACGAAATTTGTACGCAACACGAGAGTGTGGAAAGAGGGCCCGAGCCAGTACTCGTATAATTTGCTCGGCACATTTTGACAGAAAGACATCATTCGAGGACATCTACAGCGTAGCAGTTGAATTCGGGTACAAACCAAAACTAAAGAGAACAGCTATTCCAACTATCAAACCTAAGAACAGTCAGAATGTGACGGCAAAGAAATCGGACAAGGAGAATCTATCACGGACATCGGCTGAACGAACCTAGCCTGCAAGCGAGACCTCGGGCAGGGAGACGGCTGTACATGCCCTGCTCGCTCTCGCGTGGCATTTGTTGCTTGAGCACCTACAGGTTAGACTGGATGAGTCTCTATTTCATATATACTATTTAATAATAATAAAATGATCTTTCATAAATATATATACGTTTGATAAGTAAATAAATAAAAAACACCAATTGGAGTGAATGGCTGTAGATACAGAAGTGATAATAATACTTTCATAATCCCTTGACATTTGAGATTGTGGGAATATCATTCGATTTCAATTTAATTGAGGTAATTTGTCGAAAATTGAGCAAATGTGAATGCCGATCCACTCACCACGGCTTACTTTTCGCCATGAATGTCCAAAGTTTTTCTATCAAACTATATAATTCTGAAATTGGTATTTCATGGGGATTATGGGAAAACAAACAAAATTCAAATCGGACGTATATCAGTAGAGTTATCAACAGTTTACTGTCCATACTGCCGAATCCCGGAGTTTATCCCTTCGAAAAGGCTGCCTCGGTCAGTAACAACAATAACAACACAGATGTGCTCGTTGTTTACATCACAGAATCGTTCTACATTCAATACAGTTTGAAATATATGGACATTTGGTCTTATAGATGACGATAATAAGGTTTCCAGTCAAGTTGCATACCAATCTGTATTGAACAAACGACCTCTCCGAATCCTGTCGTCGTCAAGTTCCACGTTGTCAGAGTGGTTGTCACTGTCAGAATCGGAGCCGGACGGCTCAAATTGATAGGGCTGAATTCCGCCGTTGGTCTGCAAACAACTGTTAATTTGCCCGTCATCATCCTCCTCTATGTCTATTTCATCTTCTTGGCGAAAAATATTTCCATCTAAGCAGCTGATATCGCTCGAATCGACATCTGAACCGGAGCTCTGACTGCACTCGCTTTCCATGTTATCCGCTGTTTTTTCTCAGGCAACTTCCCTGCGTGACGTCATCAACCCAACTGTGAAAGTGTGGAAAAGCCCACTTTGCTCCCATATTACGTGTGTTTCTGATCAGATTAGAATTTTTTCAATATTTTTTTTTAACAAAGTGAAGTATGAACTATGATTTTAAAGGATTTTTACACCAAAAAAAAATCCGTTTGGGTTGACCTTTAAGGATTAAATCCTTCACTGTATCATAATTTGATGCATGCTCTACCGTCAATTGATTGTAAATGTCCCTTGCCTTTCCGATCAAAACACTTTGAGGAAGTAAACTCCAATTTTCTTTTGGCCAGTTTAAATTTTCAGCAATTTTCTCAAAATACAGAATATATTTATCAACTTCTTTTTTCCTGAAATGGTGGGACGAGACGTATTTGACGAGCCGCATCAAATCTTGATTGTGATTGTACAGGTGCATGTGGGGAAGGACTTGTTTGCCACTGTAATTCCATATGCTTCATTTCTAACTGAAACTGTCTTTCTTTCTCTTCCTCTCTTACCTCTTTTTCTAACTTTTCTCTCTCTAATTCTTTGTCTTTTTCTAACTTTTCTCTCTCTAACTGAAACTGTCTTTCTTCCCCTTCTCTCTCTAATTCTCTGTCTTTTTATAATTCTAATTTCTTTAATTCCAGCTGATTTTGCAATTCTAATTTCCTTATTTCCAAATCACCAGCTGTTTCCTCAGTTAAATCAAAATCACTTTCATCCAAAAGCTGTTTGCTTAGAAAATGTTTAATAATGAGTTTCTTAATTTCTTGCTTTCTCCAAGATGTTTTAACTTTAATTTGTAGGAATTTACACAGCGCGAACAAATCCTCTTTGCGTAGTTCGTTAAATACCTTCTGACTAGGCTTTAAGGCAAACTGTGCTGGGTCCAATGACATGCTGATAGTGTACTCCATGACTTCACAAATTTAGACAATGTTGTAAAGCTGTATCATTTTAGAACTATGTTGCAAATCTGATCAGCTGGCAACTATAATGTAAACAAATCTTCCGGACAGGCCCCCAATTTCTGTTACGTCAATTCTACAATAACAGCAAAAAGTAACAGAAAGATGTGTGAAGTCCAGGATTAACAACGAAATATTTATTCACAATACTAAAATCATATACAAATTAAGTAAGGTTAATACAACAAACAAATGTGTGAAATATAGTCTTACTGTTCAATGCTATACCGGTGTATATTTTACAGTCCCTGTTGACGCGCACAAATCGCTCTTCTGTATAATGGCAATACAACACTGCTCAGTTGTTCACAATCCCAGTAAGTGTCCAATATCCGACGGTTCAATAGCGTAGATTACGCAGCAGCCAAAAGTTAATACACAGGAGTAAATAATCCAGCAGTCCGTAATTACAGGCAAAGATAACACAGTATAACACCCACATAAAAAGCCAGTTTGTATTCCCTCCTGAATAACCGAGTGACACGATATTTATACTCTATGAGGCCTTCCAGATAATTCTACAAATCAAGAAGCTTCTAGAATACACAGCATTGTCGCATTATCTGACCTAGATACAATTCACAATAGCCTTCGAGAAAGCTCCAGATGGCTGACCTACATAATAGTACGTAAACAAGCTTACGTTAGCCCTATTATTCGAGAAACAACAACTAATAATAAACTACAATACCATGGCAATATACCGATTCTCATCGTTGTGTTTGGCAAAGGCGCTCATATCGACCAAATCCGCTTGCCACTGAGCATCTATACCACCCACGATGACCCGGTTCCGTAGAAAATGGCGACTGACAGATCGATGTAAGGTATAGGTGTTTTTTTTAACCAATCTCGGACTTGGGCACGTTGTATCCCCTGGAATTTGGCCGCTCGATAGAGAGCCGACAATGCACTATAGGCCATCGGACTGTCGGGACTCTAGTATAAGTTATCCAACACCTTCTCCCAGCGCTTCATGGCGACAAATGATGATGGAACCTGGCTCTATCGTTTATTTATAACGGGTATATCTTGGGCCGGAGTTTCTTTCTGATTTTCTTCTTTGGCTTCTGCCAGCACATTGCCCATGGTAAATGACCAGTCCAACTCGTCTGATGACCGCTCTTCCTCCGTAAGCACTTGATCCACATCTGCCACGGCATCTTCCAATGCAGACCATAGAACAGGGTGAATGGTAAAATGCACTGTATCTCCATCTAGCCGAGACAATTGAGCAAAGAAGGGGTCGTGTCGGACGTACACATCGTGACATGGATGAGGTCGCCGCCAGTTCACCAGACAACACCCTTTTGAATTTGGTCCAGCCCTCCCGCGACAGACGAATGTTAGCCGGGCACGGTTGTGTAGGGTCCGCATCACAGATGTCTCCCACCTCTTCCATGATATCGACCTTATCCGCATAGACGTGCAGGAAGACCTCGGGGGGCAAGCTGAGAAACGCCCGTATTATATTCTCCGTCAGACTATACTGTGAAATCATGTGGCTCTGTCAGTATGTCGTCACCTCTTCCCACTTCCCTTATATGTGTTGTAATTTTTACCTGTATACGGCTAGATTCTGCTGGTGGACGTTTCGTCCCCGAGGCCCGCCCCCTGTACAGACCTTTTGATCTTTGATATATGTTACCATTTGTGGGAAGTTGATGCTGGGTCGACATCGGGCCTTACAGGCTAGTCTTTTGTGTTAAATGTCGTCATTTTCATCTGACTACGATACAGCTCACCAATCCCCAGTGTATGAGTTGTTACAGCGACACAGCTCACCAATTACCAATAAACGAGTTGTCAGAGCATTTCCATCATAGCTCTCTAGATTTGTATCTAATACCGTTTTTGCCGGTGCTAGGGGCCGTGTGGTCATGTCATCCAAGTTGCCACATGAGCAGGTACAATAAAAGCGTACCTGAGATACAACACGTATCACGAATCGTTAGATTCTTGGTATGTGCTTTAGAATAGGTTAACCAGAAGACTATACTGTGAAGTCCTGTGGCTCTATCAGTATGTCGGCATCTCTTCCCACTTCCCTTATATGTGTTGTAATGGTCAGTACGTGAATGGTACATGATTTGACTGTCTCTCGTATTTATAGAGAGGAAAAGTTTATGGCGTGAGATCAAAGGATCGGGTGGTCATGTCACTGGGCTGACTGAGCCTATCCGGGTAATCTATGACGTCGTCGTCCTCCGACGGTGGACTACGGGTATTAAGTGCCACATCTTTCACAGAGATGAGAACCGGATAGTCCCTCTCGTCTTTCTCCTTGTCGCGGTTGATGATTGGCTCATTGGGTTCTGCCGCCGCTTCACTCGGGGAACGAGCCCAGCCCAACTGGACAGCTGACCGCTCGTCCGGTGTAAACAGCTGGTCCACAATAGGCACCACTTTCTCGAGGTCGTCCACAGATCGGGGTCTAGGGTGAAGCCTCGCGTAGGGTCCTGGTAACGGCCCAGGCGTGGGAAGAATGGTCCACGGTGTACGTAGAAGGCATTGTCTATGTGGACGAGGTTTCCGTTGAGCTCACCGCTCAACACCCCTTTAAATTTGGTTCAGCCATCACGGTGTAGCGTAACCGTATTCGATACGGTCCCAGCGCGCGACCAGCAGACATCTCCACGGTCTTCAACGATGGTGACTTTATCCTCATAGACCCGGGATGTAAGGGGAAGGATGGCTCGTAGGACTGGTAACACAATGACGAACGGTGAATGACACACACTCTGACTGTCTCTCGTATTTATGGTCAGGTCCCCTCGGTGACATGGTTGACCCAATGACGAACGGTGAATGACGTACACTGTGACTGACCCTCGTATATGTCGGTTGCACTTACGCGCATGTGTGGAGGCTCTGAAGAGCCGTTCTTTTTCTGTCGCTGTCGTTGTCATTGCCACAGCGTCAGGGTCAATAGGGCAAAGACCATTACTAGGCCAACGAGCCGTCGCTGGTTCCGGCGTGAGCGCTCGTGGTCCATAGTCCGGGCATCAAGGATGGCTGTCATAGTCCAGTAGTGGTGAGTGATAGCACACTTCTCCATCGAGTGCACTCTGTCGAGGACCGCTTCTGTGAACTCTTTCAGGATCTGGCGTCGCCCCTCGTTGTCGTCGCCGTCTGCAAACATGGACCGAACAACTGCTCGGTAACCCGTGAGTGAATTAACCACGGTCACATGCTGTAAAATGCGAGTCGCATAGGGATGGATCTCCGTCATGGCTTGCAACAGTAAGAATGGGGATGTGGGGCGGAGAGGGCCGTGTTTTATAGACCTCGTCACACATGCGCACCTTTACGTAGCTCTACGGGTGTAGTCCGTGATAAGTACTATTCTGATTGTTTAGTCCAAAAAGAGAGCAACAACAGCAACAACAACATCAAAGATTACAGGTCAATCGTTTATTATCCCCTCCATCAAAGCACGTACACTTGCAAAGGTCTTGACCCCGGAGTCCAAGGTCTGGTGTTCTTGCGTGCGGCCGGATAACACGCGCGCTGCGTGCGGCCGGGGAAAACCATCTTCACCACGTCAAGGTTTCTATCTGTGAGCCAAAGGCGAACCCTTGACCAACTTGCATAGCAAACCGCGTTCCGCCCACACTCCAGTTACGTGACCTAGAAAAACTGCGATGATGGTATATAATACGTTTGGGTTTCACTTTCGCTGCTAAACTATTCGCTGATACCGAATGTAAAATATTTAATCCAAGCACGCATAACAATAAAATATTAATGGATAGACCAGTCAAATTTTATTGGAATCCGACGTTTCAAACCAATTCAAGTCCTTCAGTGGGAAGGTGAGGTCGGATACACTGACTTCGCGGACCGTCTTTAAAGCTTCGGTGTTTTCTACATTTGTCTGCCTTGTTGGATGTTTGATGGTAGATGAATGGGTTTATTTTCTCTTCAAATAGATTTTGTTTTAAACTATGTTTCCTTTATATTTATTAATGTTCATGGTTGTGGAAAAGGTGCATGTTCATCTGCCACTGGGTATCGCACAAGCTAGCTATGGTGTTTTCGAATCTGTTGTCACGGTCGCCATGGTCGTGGTGCTTAAGTGATCTGATTGGTCAATATGTGCAGGATGCCGCTGTGTTGTCGTTGATCGCGATACATTGCCCAAGCGTACCAGGGGCTATATCTAGGATAGAGATACCCCTGGTTTTAGCGAGGATGGGGAAAACCCGCGCGCGGCCGGATAACCCGCTCAGGCGTGCGGGCGGGCGGGCCGGGGAAACCCCGGATGTTGAAGAGTACCCGGATCTTGTAGAGTACCCGGATGTAAGACGGATTCACACTCCAGTTCCCCGGATGTTGAAGAGGTGCCGGATGTTGAAAGTCGGTACATGCATTCCATAAATGCGGTGGGAAAGCCGGATGTTGAAAGTTGAAACCAATAGTGGTCCACCTCTACCCCAAACACACTCCCATGCATCCCCAAAATGCCTGCTTTCTACACTATGGCCAGATTAGGCATGCGCAGAATATTGAAAACGGACGATATATTAGTCCAGTCGGATGCTCTTCCACGAGAGCTTCAAAATAAGACCTCATACGACACCATCGGACCACTAGGGGCTCACCTAGGCCCTAAAACGTCCACCCAGCGCTATTTACCCACTACGCATGCGCACAGTGACTTTTTCAAAAATATTCACCGCTTAACTCCCATCGTGTTCTACGTGGTGAGACGAGAAAAACAAGACCAAACAACCCATACAGCAAATGTCTAGGAGTAAATTGCCCAGTATGGACCTCTCACCCTTAACCAGTATGGGCCTATGGGCCTATCCAGACCTCTCTTTTCGAAAAATTTCACCGCTTAACTTCGAGACCCCTCTCATCGTGTTTTTCATGGTGAGACGTGAAAAACATGACCGAAAAACCCATAGTAAAATAAAAAAAAAAAAAAAAATGACCACCCCCCACACCCCATACAGACATTTTTCCTGTATAGATGCAAATGTGCGAATCAGGCCCCTATTGTAGAGGTAAAGTCCGTGTTCCGCTTTTTATATTTTCGGGGACAAATCTTCATTTCACATGCACCCAACCATGACTTGATAGGCAGGCCCCGATAAGACCGGGGACCGATATTAGCCCTTTTGGACCTGGTTGATAGGGGTTTTCCCCTATTGTAGGGGTAAAGTCCGTGTTCCGCTTTTTTATATTTTCGAGGACAAATCCTAATTTTACATGCACCCACCCACGACTTGATAGGCAGGCCCCAATAAGCCCGGGGACCGATATTAGCCCTTTGGATAGGGTTGACAGGAGTTTTCCCCTATTTTAGGGGTAAAGTCCGTGTTCCGCTTTTTATATTTTCGGGACAAATCCTAATTTTACATGCACCCACCCATGACCTGATCGCCCTGGAGGAGCGCTTCACTTCGACACCTCACTCGACCCAATCGGTACACTAGGGGCCCCTGAGGATTGCCGAACATTCCAGGTGATTCTCACGAAAACCCGCGTATTTGGGACGGCTTTCTGTCCGCGGAAGCTTCTCCCCATGACCGCATCACCGCCAGACCGCATACCGCGGAGGTATACATCCCCAAAGGTCACGTGACCGGAAGTGACGTCACACATGACGTCACATCTGTGTCATTACGGAAGTGATGCATCATGGGATAGAGTGCACTCAGAGGTCAAAGGTAAAGTTGACTTTAAATCACGGGACTATACTACTGACGATGAGTGTATATGTTGGTATAATATAAAGTATGGGTGTCAAATGCAAAAGGTGTCCGTATTACAAAAACCAGACCACTTTGGAACGCTTCATCAAAAATGCCGCCTTCATGAAATATAAACTTGGGTGCGGCAATGATAAACTTTGATATAATTATACATATACCGGTATGGACATTTTTTAGTTCTCATTAGGTTTCCCTGGAGGTAAATATTTTTCGAAAATATTGGGACGATCAATTACCTTGTAAAATGGCTATATCTTAGAGTATATATACATTAGTCATATTCTCGTCTCAGGTCAATCGATACGCGTACGAACCGTCCCACGTGCAGAATATTCGAGTTTAATTGACTTGATATCCTGCCCGTTTATATATGGACTATTCATTATTTGTGAATCGATAATTACCTCGCTCTCTCCGTGACATGGGCTGACTGCAATATCATTATCGGGAGAGATACCGTACTATATATAGACTGGATCTCTCTCTCCCCCTTTTTTCTCTCTCTTTTTTTTCAATAAACCGATACGTTTTTCAGATAGTATATCAGTGTTATGGCCGTCGGAAACGTTCAGAATAATGCCCGTCCCAAATTGGGTATTGGCATTGGCTTTTGAGATATTTATCAAAATAGCTGGTTAAAAATTCAGTGGCCCTTAAATGCAAGATGATCCAAGAGAGCTCGAAAACATTTCGTTTATACTGTCTTGGTGAACCACAATCTACGTAAACCAAGATGGTAAATCAGGGGAATACCGTGATATTATATCTGAGTTTAGTGAGATTGGGTGAACCACTGTGATTCCCTCTCCCACATTACTAGATAAGTCGAGTCGCTCTTGAAAGAGTATACCACGGTTAATTAGCCTATGTCGAGAATCCAATAGTTTCGCTATGCATTGGCCATCTTGGTTACCGGCATATCATGATCAAATCATATGGTATTTGACCAGAATCATGGTACTTTTGTATGCGGAATATTGTAGGCTACACCAGGGTACCGACGGTACCACCAGGTGAGCGGACAAGACTGGTAGGCTACCCATCCACTGCACATGGCCCCCTATCGCTAAGCCTTGTCAATCGGCCCAACGTTATTGACTTCTCCCTTTGTAATTGAGACCCGGTACAGAAACAACCATACTGGAGTTTTATATGGAGAGAATTACAAAGTTATTTCAAGCGTGATATGTTATAGATATCACGGAGAAATGGTGGTCATTTTCACAGTGATTTGTAGGCCTATAGTCTTCGTAGCTAAGATTTATAGCGTCAGAAAGCATTTTTATGACATCCAATGTCATTGTGGTGTAAGAAAAGGTGGCAAATAATTATATTCTTAAATTTAAAAAAAATGATATAATCACAACAACATCGACGAAGTTCAGTTTGTGCTACCCAAGTCACTGTGGTCATTTTGTAGAGTTCAGTTTGTTCTAAACGCCGCAACAATGAAAATCTATGCAGATTTATAATTATTGATTTTTGACAAGCTCGAAATCAGACGAGTGGACTCATTAAAATGGACAGACTTTAGTATCTGGGGGTATTGTTTTAAAATCCATGGTAGTATTCAACTTGATTTGTCACGATGATACATGTAGATGGTCATATCCAGTCAAGTCACGTTATAATGACAAAGGTTAGGTCGAAAGCATCTATCTCCGTGTTTTTTGTTGTTTCACTAACCCCTATATATATATCATCAGAAGCTATCACAGCCATTTTCATTTTCAGACGTATTTTGAGATACGAAGGCATAACACAAATGAATTTCTGGAGTTCAAATTTCCAAAAGTTCTATTTCACATTCCGTTTCCGATCTTGCTTTCCAGTTTTGGTTTTTAATATGACTCAATATTGATAATCGGATCGAAGAAATGGCGCGATGTTAGCGAAATTTTGTGGTGAGAAACACCAACAGAGAAAGCACTGCATTCTTCTCGTCGTGGTGACTTCCTTGTCATTTCCATTGTAGTAATGATGACCCTTAATAATTTAGACATCGTTGGTGACATTAATTTTGATTCTATAATGTTTTCCCCCCCGAATGTATAGTAATATTATTGGCAGTTGTGTTGTGGCGAGCATGTCACAGGTGTGGAGAGGTGACGTGTTCACCTTTTGACTGTTAGCCTAACATTTTCAGTGTACATGTCTTTCATCTGTATCTTGTGTGTATTCTTTGCTATTCATTTACCTACCTGTAGTAACTGATCTAATGAATATACAGTTATACGGCGTTCTGGTCATGTTGCAACACTATTGGGTCTAGTTGTCAACACCAAATTGATCATTGATTTGATGTTGAAAATTGGACCCATTTCATTATGCCAAAAATTCCTGCATATATTTCTTTATGTTAGCACATCACACATACTGTGTGGCTTCCCGACCATTGTGCATATACCCCTTCCCCATCCTATTCCCACACCAGATAGGATTAAGGGTCCTGTATAGTACAGTGTAGTACACACTGATCTCCACAAAACATGACCGTCATTATTGAGAGTGAGGAGGCAAAGTAGGCCTATCATTTTTAAGAAAATTATTTAAATGAAATGAAATTTTCCACACTGTAAGTTAAGAATGCACTGAGGATAGATATTTAAAAATTATGGAACTATTGGCATGTCTATTATCTATATAAACATGTACAATATTGACAATTTTAGAACAGCTAGAACTTCAAAATAACAATCCTACTCCAAGAGACTGATATTTATTAGAGAAGGCCATTCTGTTGTTACTGAGTAAAACCCCTGTTCATTGACGTTTCTATGAAACTTGGAGAACTTTCAAAGTTGGACTATTTCAGCTGTCTGAAGTTTTGTCGACCTTCCATTTGAACTCAATTTGTACAGTAGAATTTGTATTGTAAGCAAGAAAATGATATTTTGCCTTCACACTGTAAATAACGATGATCGTGTTTTTGGGTGATCAGTGTGTACTATATACGACCCTGCAAGTCTGTTGTAGTCTTTACACTGGGGTGAGTGAGTGAATAGAATTTAACGTCACTTTCAACAATATTTCAGCTATATCGTGACCACAGGCCCGCAAAACAAGAGTTTTGGGGGGTGGGGGCGGTAGTATTAGGGTGAAGTGTCGAAATATGGGGTCTCTATATATAACCCCATGCTTCATATAAATCCATATCAAGGTGTGAATCGAGAAATAAGCGGTTGTCGCGACTGACCAATCAGAATTGAGAACAAAGCCCGCCATAATCTAACTGTTCCTAGATGGACGGACAGTTACGTTGGATTTTGAATCGCCCGGCGAAGGTAAAAAATTGCACAAATTTACTAATTTGACGACGGGAATATATAAAGTGATACTTGTAGAATATGCTGATGTACATGTATTTTGTTTGGCGGTAAACCGTTTATTTCTCGATTCACCCAAAGTCCGTTTCACACCTTGATGTGGATTTATATAAAGCATGGTGTTATATATAGAGACCCCATATTTCTACACTTCACCCTAATACCACCGCCCACACCCCCCAAAACTCTTGTTTTGCGGGCCTATGATCGTGACTAAGCATCACCCAGCCAAGTTGCATTGCTGCTAATTCAAAGAAGAAGTCTTTGAAGCAACATGGAACCAGACACTTTCCATCCACCCTATAAAACACTGAGGACAGCACACAAGACACAGACAGGATGCTTACATGGTGCAATAATGACAAGTGATATTACACTTTACAGTGCTAGACATCACATTATCAAGTTCCTGTTGCTTCTCAGCAAAATTCGTTGAAGCTCAGTCTCACTCTGACATATAGTGCAAATGTAATTTTTAATATAAGCTTAGTTGAATCTAAAGCCAGAAGATAGTGGTCAAATTTGGGCTGTATTATTCATCTTGTTATGCCATCAAATCATGAGTTCGAGGTGTATAGCATGATCCACTGAATAGTTGGCAGGTGATGTATTTCAGATGTCATTGAAGTGCATAATTTATTAAATTATAATTTATATCAAATATTGTGTGTAATTATTTGGTTTTCCTTTTCAGATGCAAAACATGCAAGACGTTTCAGATGCAAGACATGGAATGAAACCTACAATTGTTTATGGCCTTCGAGACGTTATAGCCAGCCAGATATATGACAATCAGATCCTGAAAACAAATGACATGAATGACAGCATTTCAAATTTGACTCCAAGTTAACAATGGTACTAACATTTAGGTTTTCTTGAAATATGGAGATATTGCAATGAACTATGGCTGCCACAGCAAGAAATGTGAAATCCTTCCAGCAGCATGCCCAGTATGTACTGACGGATATCGAGAGGGAGAAGTTGTACAGTGCACTGAAACACTACCAAAAGTATCAAAAAGTTGACAAGTTAGTGCAGAATTTGAAATTAATTTTGAATACTCAAGAAAAAAGGGACCTTATTCCAAAGATCCGTGACCTCGTGCCATATAGCCACTTGAATCAGTTTGATCACCACATGGCTCAGTTGAAGTTGGTGAGTCAGAGTCCTGGGGCTCTGCTATATAGAAGCTCAGAGACCACCAGTAATTATGGCAGTGCAAGAAAACCAAGAAGTTTGAACCAAGCCGTCATCAAAAATCATCGGCAAAAACATCATTCAAGACTGGGAGAGAACAACAGGACAAGACTCCATCCTAGACAAGGTAACCATGGTAACCCAGATTATTTTATACCTTCATTTACATGTGTCGCTCTCCAAAATTGATGTCTGTCATTAACCATAGGAGATAGTCTTCATGATATGTTCATGCAGGTTTTTAGCTAATGATCGAGTTTCTGGGTCTTTGAGACTCCCTATTTTAAAATGAGACTCCCTATTTTTAAGTGATTCTAGAAATTTAAGATGGAGGAGATAGGAATGAGACTCCTAGTTTTCAACAATATCCTGAAAACATGGAATTGAAGTAGCTAAACAGCTGTGTTCAGTTGTGTATACCTTTTATCATGTTCATGCGAAAGTGGACAAAATAGTTTTTGTACAATAAATGATTATGAGGCTCGTATGTATACATGTAACCACATAAACTTAAAGTATAATCAAATAAGAAAGATGTTTTCAAGCTTTCAAGCTACAACATGTACAGTGAGTATGCAGTCTGAGTTGTACATCATGTTCAAGAGATGACAGATGATATTTGTTCTGGGTTATTATTTTAGAACGTCTGCAGTCAGTCCCCTGACTGTTCACTGTCCATGCAGGCAACTATTCCAATTTGTTTCAGTGTGATTCTGCCACATTATAATGATCTATTGTATGCTATGTTCAGTAGTAATATCGAACTTGAAGCAGGATGTGGAGGATGTCCGAATGATCAACATCCACAGGTCACATGAAGAAAGTCTAGGCTTCAGTATCAGAGGGGGCATCGAGCACGGGCTCGGAATCTATGTCAGTGAACTTGACGAAGACTCTGTAGGAGGTAAAACTTGTTTAAATGTTATTTGTTGAAAGAATATTTGAAATAGGACATGGTGCAGATTGACACAACTGTACTACTTTTCCCTTCAATATGTTCAAGGCTTGAAAAAATTAGTAGAGATGTGAATTATATCTTCCAAATTTTTTGAGGACTGAAATATTTTGGTATTAGATTTTGTATAGCCTTATACTAGAGGCTAGTGAGAAGAAATGAAACAGGAACATTAAGACTACAAGAACAGTTACATGGCTAAAAGCCTCTCTATATGAAATTGAGCAAAATTGTCTTTTTCTAAGATTCTTTCTTGAAACATTATCAAGCAATAGATCGTGTCACAATCCTTGCATTGTGACAACATGTAGACCATTGAATTTGGCCTTGATATCATACAATATTGGAATCGTTGGGTCCTAAGGGTAGATACTTCATGTAGGAAGCCATTGTCTGAGTCTTTGTGCAGCTGAAAAGGCTGAAGTCTAGACTTATTGTTGTTCCCAGACTTGGCTATTGAATTCATTGTCTCGTGATTCTTACATGGAGTATGAACCGTCCTAAGTGTAACATGGCAAGATTAATGAATTGTGTTCTAATCACTACATCGTTTTCTGATCACTACAATATAGATCTGGCTGGCCTTGAAGCTGGAGATCAGATTTTGGAAGTGAACAACACCAGTTTGGAGGGTATGCCATCCAGCAGTGCAGTGAAACTTCTGACAGACTCTCCAAGACTGAAGCTGATTATCAAAAGAACAGGGAAAGTTCCAGGTTGGAGATATTCCTATGAACAAACCTCATGGTAAGGTCAATGTCCTGGTATCATGGGTATGTATGGGATAATCGTGATGTTGGTTGGTGTAAAAGTGTTGACCGGAAACATACCTTGAGCTTCCTGGAGTTTTGTCCGACTCAATGTTTCGATCCCGAAACGTAATGTTCATTGTAGTGGCATTCTGTTTTAATATTGTATATTTCTGATAATTCACCATGACAAATTGGTATGTAACATCAAACTCCTTTCGGAAGTGTATGTAGTGAACATATCTGCCATACTGAAGACAAATAACCCTGAATGCCAAAATGCCATGGATTCAGTTAGTACATGTCCTTGCATTTGAATTAATTGCTTGATAATAATCATTTATAGATTCTAGCCTATTAATGAATAGACTTTTTATCAGGCTCATCATAATTAATAGTTTATTTATCATAACTGCCGGCTCCTCCATTTTGCCGGCTCTGTTCTGAAGATTTGGTTTATTTATTATTTTCTATCTGCAATGTCTTAACACAAGTTGTTTTTGCATTGTGTGCCGACAAGCATGGAAAGTCCCATTTCTCATGCTTTACCAGAGGTTCGAGAGATAATTTATGCTGCTAAAGGTTGTTGATGCTTCAAAAATTAATTAACATTAACAATCATATATATTTATTTATTCTACAAACAGAATTAACAGTTCACTTGTCGGTTTGTTTCAATGCAATTTCATATAGAATGCCTTGTGCCCACCAAAAATAGAAATAAAAACATAAAAATAAAATCCACCCACCTGTTCCCTTTTCCTGATGAGCAGGTGATGATAAATGAACCATTAAGTTTAGTGAACCTTACTTCCGCTGGAAAATCATCGTTATGACATGTAACAATATATTAGCTGTCTCGCCCAATCAAAATTGGAGTGTGATGATGATGGATTACTCCACAGCTTTTCCACCTCCATTGCTAGGGAGTCATTTTCCCTGACCTGTTAACTTCAATTATCATCATGATCCATACACATACATGTACACGTATGCTGTGTCCAAGTGTCATAAGAATATCTGTGCTAGTTATTTTGGACATTTTTGAGAGGTTATTTTCATGTAATTTTCGAGATATCAATGAACCTTCTGGGATTATTGGTGCTACTATCTTCTTGTCTCGGCAGTACCAGTGAGGGAGCTATTTTGGACACATGGTGTTATTTGTTTTAACTGCAGCTATAATTGATCAGATATGTCATGAAATAATTATTCATATACTGTTTATTTCATTGGCATACGTTAAGTTAAAATAATTTTTATCGTAAAAAATCAGAGGATAGTTCAGGTACCCCCACGGCACCAAACAAACCAGCAAGTGCTATTGACAATGCATGGGGGGCAAGGGCACCCTTGCTGCAAATTTCTCGTGCAATTAATTCATTTAGTTCCAATTCCCAAAATTGATACAAAGAATTGAAGAAGAGTATTTCCTTGATAAATGCAAGGTATTTTAAACACATTTGGTGCATTTGTGCGCTCGAAAAATTGAAATTTGAGGTGAAAAACAGTTGATTTTTTTTCAAAGTTGATATTTTGACAGAAGAAAGTGGTTTAGATGGCTGAAATTTTGAACACTGATGAGTTTCAACTTCCTTTTCAAACATTTGTAAAATTGTCCATATCCATGAATGCTGTGTGTGGAATGGCAGGAAGTGTCCAAAATATCTCCCGTTCAAAACAGCTCTCTCACCAGAAGTTAAGAGAAATGTATGGAAAGGTGATAGCAATTTTAAACCAGCTAAATATAGTTATATATTGACCGACTAAGTGACTTCTTACTGTACTGGACTATATTGAGGAAGCAAACATAAAGTATGACAATTTTGTAATTTTCTGGCAGGTTTGATACTGAAAAGAAGAAGATTGTAACCGGTCAGTTACAGGACAACATAAAACCCTCCCCATCAACATTTGGACCATTTCTAAACGGTATAACTGAACGAAGAGTGAACATCACTGTGAAGAAGAGAGACCAGAGACAAGGACTGGGCTTCAACATTCGGGGAGGAAGTGAATATGGTCTGGGCATATTTGTCTCCAGGTACGTAAAAATCTATTCAACATTCAGATGTGTTATTTCATACCTCATAACTGGGATACTTTTAAAGTCTCTAATTTCTTACACAGACACATTTTAAGCAATGATCCTCATGGTGCTCAAACTCTCTGTACATGTACTCCATAACTAGTTGTCTCCCCTGAATTCAGTTTGTAAAGTTATGGCACTCTTCTGATAAAGTCTGTTTGCTTTGTGTTTGATCCTTTTTCACCATTCATTCATGTTGGGACAGTTCTGGTGCAGTGAAGTAGTCTAATCATGTTTATGACTTTCTCCACACAGTTTAATAGCTAGGAGATTAAAGATACTGCTGGATAGAAGAGTTATTAACAATATTGCATATGAAGAATCTCAGTACCCTTTAGCAGGTGGTCATTGAAATTGTGGAAAGTAGTAACACATATACATATATAGAGTTACATGTATAGTCAAAGAAATACTGCTTGACAATGGGTATCTTATCCCGTATCGATGTTTAGATATTTTTCTGAAAGCAAATGCATCAAGGGAAGTAACTCTTTTTGGGAATGAAATTATTACAGAAGAAAGACATGCCTTCCCCTGTGGTCAGTCAGAAACTCAAATAAAATTAAAAAAAGGAAACGAAAAGAAAAAAATAGAGGCCATTACAGAATGCAATTCTAGCTAAACTTTGGCACCCTTTCATATTGCAATTTTAACGTAACAGAAGATAGGCACATACAGGTGTGAGGCAAGGCAGGATACAAAGTTCTGCATATTACAGAGTTTTGGAATGACCCCTTGCAGTCGATTCTACATGTTCCTTTACTATCCTAGTTGTCTCCCATTCCACTGAAGATTCACTGTTTCTAATGTACTTGGCCGTGTACTGTATCCTGTCTCATCCTTCTAATAGAAATACTTCATTGCGTGTTCATTTATGTATAATGAATCGTAGATTAAATTTTATTTTCAATGACTTTTTATGCGCTATACCAAATGGTCTGAAAACCTAACGCTTCTTTATGATCAATTTATTGTAAAGGTGACTATTTAAAATTGTGTGGGCGTTTTGTGCATTTCTAAACAACCAACTTTGAAAACAACAGCAGTTTTTAGCATGGCAATTTAGCACGCCCTTTTGAAAGTGGTGAAGGCTGTTATTGCTTGACCTGTTTAAAACAGCATCCAACCTCAAAGGCTATGAAGATCATTGATATGATAGCACACAATGCAATCTTTAAATAATCAGAATGTGATCTCATGTGCCAGAGGTCATAGCTTAAAAGTTTTCAATATATCTGTGTTATCTGTGTTTTGTAACTTTAATGAAATTATTCAAGAAAAAGACACTGATTTGTTGTTGGATCTGATGGCTACTCGGTATCTTTTAATGCCGAGTAGTTTGGGGGCATTGGTATAAACCTAAGAAAGTTCTGTTGAACTTTGGCAGTCATCTTGACATGTACAAACAGGCATAAACTAACATTGATTGTCAATACATATTTATCATAGTAATATATATATATGTGTATTTGCAGCATTGATAAAGGTGGTCTGGCCCAGCAGAAGGGTATACGAGTAGGTGATCAGATACTCAGTGTGAATGGTTCATCGTTTGAGTCTATGACTCATGCTGCTGCTGTAGACTTCCTCAAGGCTCAGTCTCAGCTTGTGCTCACTGTCAGGGTAATCTACCTTTTCTTTCTCTTAACTATATCATGATTATATCATCAGTAACATCAGGCCTTATTTTTTCAAAATCTGGCGTGAACGATTTACCGATCGCGTGATTTTTAGCATACGTAACCGATCGTTCGGTTACGCACCAACTACGTGAAAGGTTACGTAAATTTTCGAAACAATTTGGAGCCACGTGTGGAAAATCAAACCAGACACGGCTTACTCCAACTAAAACGTATTATTTCATTAATTATTTCACGTGTGTTCGGTGTTTATTACTAAAAAATACGCTTAGTTATGTGAAGATCGTCTACAAATGTAAAACAGAGCGTCATTTATTCAGAAAAGTTTGTTGAAACGCGTGAAACGCACTTTGTTTACAAGCTTCTGCAACGAAATCCCGGAAGCCCCTCCCCACGTTAAAGATATCAAATTGAAGGGCAACAACTCTGCTTTCATTTCAACACAACCTTATTTCATGTCACGTAGTAAAAATGCGTCGATTTTATTGGGTGAAAATGGTCATGTGTTTCGAATCCTTCTCATTCAACCCCAATAAACCCGCGAAAATGCTGATCACCTGACGTAAGTTAACCCGACTTCCTGATTGGTCAAACTGCTCCAACTGCTCATTAACATAAAATATTGTTGAGTTACGAATTCGACGGAGTCAAAATGTCGTTTGGTTTCGCTGAGGGAAGCCACACGTAGCGTAAACAAAAGGATTTTTACCGATTCACTTGGAATGTTTAATAAATATTCAATATTCGTTATGCTACGAGTAACCAGGAATACATACTGTGACATCTATAAGAATTTAGACGAGTTATTTAGTCGAGATGAAGCAAAACAGACCGTCCATCGACATCGGTAGTATTCTGAACGTGATCAAATTCCTTACGTGAGTTTTACGGTACACTATTTTTGCCGAAATGCAATTCCTAAATATTTCTAAAGCTGTAAAATGCCAAATATGTTCTGAATGTATGTTCAGGGTTTCAAAATGATTTATTGTGCATCAAATAACATCCATTATTTCAATTTATTGGTCAATTCCAACGACCAGACAGTCGCCACTTCTCGGCAAATAGTTTTCAGTGCTGACCTATTTCCATCTGGGCGTGCGTAATTGTCTGGCCAGTGAAAACGAAACCACTCCGACACAAACAATTTAACTAGGTCATAAGCAATTCATGATTTATCAAACAACCACGGCCATGTAAATTAGCCTGCCAGTCGACAAAAGGAGAAAGAGAAAGTGGACGGTATACGCGGAAATATCGCTGTCACCACTTTTTATTTTATTTTCACTTTGTGCAGACAGATAATGCCGACTTGTGACTTGCTGGCAGATAAAATTCGCCCCATGTGAACGGTGACCGTTCGCGTAAAATATGATTTGCGTAACCTTCACGTAACCTGAACGAGCGTTCGCGTCAAAAAATAAGGCCTGTGACATTATATTCAGGTCTTATTCTGGTTATTTTGCCTGTAATCATATTTGAGAGTAAAGCTTACATGTTTACAACAGTGATTCTGTAACGTCCTACGTTCCATCATGGCCATTATGCTGTGATATCAAACTTTGATCTCACCAGCATTTCATGCAGCCAGGCCACCTTATTTCCATCCAAGTGATCGAGACCATTGGATGACAGTCTACTTCCCACAATTGTTTGTACATTCGCTGATGTGAAAGTTTTAAAACTGGGAAATTTTTAATTCACGATAATTTACAAGGTAACACATGCAGAAAGATTTACACAATTTGCTTCGCTTCACCAATCAAGATCCAAGCAAATTATGAAAAGTATAATGCGTTTAAAATCCGATGTAAATGCCATGCATGGAAGATGGAACAATTTTTGTAAGCAATTTACAGTGGGGTTCTCCCATATGTATCAATATGTTGATATGGTATCTAATACTTCATTATTCCTACGAAGTAGGCTCTCATTAGCAAATTGTCCGGTAATGAGTGAGTGAGTCAGTCCATCCGAATCCTTTCGTCGGCAAAATAAGGAGAACCGTTGAGATTAGAACCTTGATTTTTGGCATGAAGGTGTATTCATTATGGGACTGTTACCAACAAGTTCTGAGCTGACCTACTTTTGATGAAAATTTCTGGTGATTTTTGATGAAAATCACTGCTGATTCTGACTTAATATAGACAAGATTTCTACTGGGGTGGGGGATTTCTAAGAGTTCAGCTCGCGTCGGAGTCCTAATGCCTACCCTACTGCGTAGGTCCTGTGACGTTAGTCATGCTGTCATGTACGGTAATCCCCTGATAATTCAATCCCCCCCATCAAAATTCAATCCTCTCAATTTGGGGACAAATTTCAATCGGTGGTGCTAATAAATTTTCACCCTCTAAAAGTATTGAAATAACAAAGGAATTAAGGATTATACCATGATTATGAACCATTTTGTCAACTTCATATTCTATTAAATTTGATCACCCCAGATTTTATGGTGAGAAATTCCGCTTTCTGTGATTGAATTATTAGAGGGATTAGTGTTTGTTACTTATGGGTCACATGAAAAGCATTAGTGTATCTTGCTTTCAGAAGTTCATCTGTTTTGGAAAACTTTTACATACCATAACTTGTTTATTTTCATGTTCGCTTCCTACGTCATATGTGTGCATGAAGATAATATATTGTTCTTCTTATTTCCACAGTATGTTGGTAGGTTTCCTGTGTTCAAAGAGCTCCATGCTGAGTATGCATGGCTTGATGGAAGGGGAGGTCAGCAGTCACGTGAGTTCACAGTCAAATATTAATACATGTATGGGCATATTAATGGTACTGACAAGTTTACCTTGGGTTCTTGTGTATTTCAAATTTTTATGCCAAGATGGTTAATGTAATAATACTCATCAGGTCTTGTTAGGCATGGAAATCCATAATGGAAGGATAATTTGTAGTCCACAAAAGACGAAAACTTGATGAAGTGAATATGAGGGTGTCTCTTCCAAAATGCACATCCAGTTATTGTATTTTTCGCTTCTGAATTATTTCTCAAGTATCTAACAATATATAGAGATATACTTGTACATCGAATAATGAATTATATCAAAGTAAATCTTCATTTAGTTTCCACGACTTTGTCACTTCAGGTCCTCAGAGTAGAGCTTTGTCTTACAATGACCTTCACATTGGGCGTCTGACCAGAATTCCGAGAGAGAGTAAAATAGAAGTCTTCACACAAACAGACGAAGATGATTCCAGTCAGCTCAGCTTGGAAATTCACACAGAGGAGGTCTTACCTTTACAGACAGAGATTTTCATGCCGGAAAATTCCCAGTTCCTTCTGAGGGAATCTGAGGTTGAGAATAGACTGAATGGCTCTGCTTCTGACATGGAAGACTTGTTACTTGAACACTTTGAGAGGAGACATTCATTTCATGATAACAAGGACTTGGATGTCTCGCTGGCATCTACATCAGGTTTACACAGGGAGGAACACAGAGATTTCAAGTCACAGTTAGGTATGCCTCATCATCACTAGTACGATAATCCCTCTATTACTTCAATCTCAGAAAGTGAAATTTTCTGCCATAAAATTTGGGGGTGATCATATTTATTAGAACAGGAAATTGACATATATAATGGTTCAAAATTATGCATATGATCCATTATTTCTTTGTTATTTCAATGATTTTAGAGGGTCAAATTTATTAGAACGCCCGATTGAATTTCATCCTCATAATATGACTATTTCAATGAAACTTTACATATGTGTTACCTATGGTTTGAAGATGTGCATGCCCTATTTTCAAGGCGAAATTTTAATTTTTGACATATTCATGACGTTTTGAACTTTATAGGACTTTGTCATTTTCAGGATCTATTCCCATGTAGAGACTATTTTGTCCGAACTACTCCTCCTAAGATTTGCTTTTATTTTAATGAAACTTTACATATGTGTTACCTATGATTTGAAGATGTGCATGTCCTATTTACAAGACAAAATTATAATTTTTGACATATTTATGACGTTTTGAACTTTATAGAACTTTGCCATTTTCAGGATCTATTCCCATGTACAGATAAGTTTTGGGCTCATACTAAAGGAAGGCCGAAGGGAAGGCGGCCTTCCGAAAGGAAGGCGGTGGATAAAAACATATGTTACAAGGCTTAGCGGGGGATAATTTATGCCTAGATGTATTACTTGTGTAAATTTATACCGATTTCATATATTTGTAGGTACACACAACGTCGTACGGCCACATGAATCGCGGATAATACTTCACCGGATCGCTTCTCAATTTACAAATACGGATTTTTCGATGCACCCGCCTTCCCAGCCGGCCGCCATTTTGATTTTCGCCAGCCGGGAGGGCCGTGAAGTATTATATGCGATTCATGTGGCTGTAGGATGTTGTGGGTACCTACAAATATATGAAATCGCTATAAATTTACACAAGTAATATATCTAGGCAAAAATTATCCCCCGCTAAGCCTTGTAACATATGTTTTTATCCACCGCCTTCCTTTCGGAAGGCCGCCTTCCCTTCGGCCTTCCTTTAGTATGAGCCAAGTTTCTAGTGTAATCAACTACTCCTACTATTTTTATCAGAAGGTTCTGAAACTTTGTAGACATGTTTGAAGATTTGCATCTCCTATTTGTGACATGAAATATAAATTTTTGTCCAAATTACCCAGACTTGGAATGACCAGTATATTATTGTTTTTGTCCCCCGCTACTTTAATAGTAGGGGGGGACTTAGAAACACCGGTGTCCGTAATTCCGTAATTCCGTGATTCCGTAAGATTTTCTTGTCCGGACAATAACTCGTGAACGATTTAACCAATCAACTTCAAACTTGGGGTGTGCCTTAACATTGGCGAGAGGACGGTTGGGATTGTTTTCCAGCATTGTGCGTAATCTAATATGGCCGCCGTCGGCCATATTGGATTATAAGCAGTTGGATCTTGTCCGGACAATAACTGGAGTACGATTCAACTGATCTACTTCAAACTTGGGGAGTGCCTTGACATCGGTGAGAGGATGGTTGGGATTGTTTTTCAGCAATGTACATAATCCAATATGGCCGCCGTCAGCCATATTGGATTATAAGCAGTTGGATCTTAAGATTTTCTTGTCCGGACAATAAATCGTGAACGATTTAACCGATCAACTTCAAACTTGGGGTGTGCCTTGACATTGGTGAAAGGACGGTTGGGATTGTTTTCAGCAATGTGCGTAATCTAATATGGCCGCCGTCAGCCATATTGGATTATAAGCAGTTGGAACTTGTCCGGACAATAACTGGAGTACGATTCAATTGATCTACTTTAAACTTGGGGAGTGCCTTGACATCGGTGAGAGGACGGTTGGGATTGTTTTTCAGCAATGTACATAATCCAATATGGCCGCTGTCAGCCATATTGGATTATAAGCAGTTGGATCTTAGATTTTCTTGTCCGGACAATAACTCGTGAACGATTTAACCGATCAACTTCAAACTTGGGGTGTGCCTTGACATTGGTGAAAGGACGGTTGGGATTGTTTTCAGCAATGTGCGTAATCTAATATGGCCGCCGTCAGCCATATTGGATTATAAGCAGTTGGAACTTGTCCGGACAATAACTGAGTACGATTCAATTGATCTACTTCAAACTTGGGGAGTGCCTTGACATCGGTGAGAGGACGGTTGGGATTGTTTTTCAGCAATGTACATAATCCAATATGGCCGCTGTCAGCCATATTGGATTATAAGCAGTTGGATCTTTGATTTTCTTGTCCGGGCAAATAACTGGTGAACGATTCAACCGATCAACTTCAAACTTGGGGTGTGCCTTGACATCGGTGAGAGGACGGTTGGGATTGTTTTTCAGCAATGTGCGGGATGTAATATGGCCGCCGTCAGCCATATTGGATTATACGCAGTTGGATTTTGTCCGGACAATAACTGCAGTACCGTACGGTTCAACTGATCTACTTCAAACTTGGGGAGTTCCTTGACATCGGTGAGATGACGGTTGGGATTGTTTTTCAGCAATGTGCATAATCCAATATGGCCGCCGTCAGCCATATTGGATTATAAGCAGTTGGATCTTAGATTTTCTTGTCCAGACAATAACCCGTGAACGATTTAACCGATCAACTTCAAACTTGGGGTGTGCCTTGACATTGGGGAGAGGACGGTTGGGATTGTTTTTCAGCAATGTGCGTAATCTAATATGACCGCCGTCAGCCATATTGGATTATAAGCAGTTGAATCTTGTCCGGACAATAACTGGAGTACGATTCAACTGATCTACTTCAAACTTGGGGAGCGCCTTGACATCGGTGAGAGGACGGTTGGGATTGTTTTTCAGCAATGTGCATAATCCAATATGGCCGCCGTCAGCCATATTGGATTATAAGCAGTTGGATCTTAGATTTTCTTGTCCGGACAATAACTCGTGAATGATTTAACTGATCAACTTCAAACTTGGGGTGTGCCTTGACATTGGTGAGAGGAATCTAATATGGCTGCCGTCAGCCATATTGGATTATAAGCAGTTGGATATCTCCATTTTCAAATCATAATCTTCATCAATGATATGAGATATCATCGACCACAAAAAATCGACCATAGAGGTCCATGGCCCCCGCAGTAGCAGCGCCAGTTATGGTGGATGTAACCCACCATAACTGGTGCTGCTAGCATGGACCTCTATGGTCGATTTTTATACTGTATTGACATATCACTCAGAACGGCAGACTTTTGTCTTGCAGGGCGGGGGGTATCTCAGTTATCCCTTAGGATAACAGTTAAATCTAGTTCAAACTTGTAAGCATGAAGTTTGAACCACATCATTTGACAGTTTATACGTTAATGAAATTGCAAAAATGTGAAAGCTAATCCGTATAATTCTACACTCTGATCCTCAGTTTACATGTTTTCAATTTTGGGAAAGAACTTAGAGAATACATGGAGTTGACATCAACCAAACAGTCAATCAAGGTGAAAGGGAATTTTGCAAAATTGAACCGATTTGCTTTGCCCATATTGGATTTTTGCAAAATTGAACCAATTTGCTTTGCCCATATTTGTAATACACAGTACTGCTTTTAGGGGAAAATACAATGAAATATTTTTTTAAATGTACCTGACAAGGATGCTACATTTATTCTGTGGCTGATATCCATTCATGATAACCACCCCCATTATATCATTTAATCAATGGAACTATGTTATCAGGCAGATTGTTTTCCTTTGCCCATTTGATTATGATGACAGAAGTTTCATGGTACCCCGTCCAGATGGTTCACACTAGCTATTCAAGTGAAAGACAGTGAAGAAAAAACTCTCTGATTACGAATAATTTTCAGTGTACCTTTCAATGTTTGTGTTAGCTTGTTTCATTAATAATCAGGATCACATTTCACCTGTGATGCAAGTACTAGCTACAGCGCTGAAAGTACTTTTACCAATATCCATTACCTGGAGAGTGATGAATCTGAATGAAAATACTTATCCCATTAGTTTGACTTTTCAGATTCTTACAAGATACAGGACAACCATCACACTTCAGAAGAACTTGGAAGGAAAAAATCAAGGTCACTTAAAAAGAAAATCATGGGATCATTACGGAGTGTGTCCAGTGGTACATGTAAGTTTATAATTCACTCAGACCTGTTCTATACAAGGGGAATGAACGGGCATTGTAGTAGTGTTATTACCATGTTATTATCTGTCTAGAGCTGTTACATTAATATGTCATCTGTCAAGAGATGTTACGTTACCATGTTATTAACTGTCTAGAGCTGATACATTAACATGTTATTATCTGTCTAGAGTTGTTACATTAACATGTTATTATCTGTCTAGAGCCATTACATTAACATGTTATTATCTGTATAGAGCTGTTACATTAACATGTTATTATCTGTCTTGAGCTGTTACATTAACATGTTCTTATCTGTCTAGAGTTGTTACATTAACATGTTATTATCTGTCCAGAGCTGTTACATTACCATGTTATTATCTGTCTAGAACTGTTACATTAACATGTTATTATCTGTCTTGAGCTGTTACATTAACAT
Source organism: Hanleya hanleyi (assembly GCA_036873755.1). Lineage (NCBI taxonomy): Eukaryota > Metazoa > Mollusca > Polyplacophora > Lepidopleurida > Hanleyidae > Hanleya > Hanleya hanleyi. The sequence goes on from JAVTVY010022237.1 coordinate 58,276, forward strand.
GTTATTATCTGTCTAGAGCTGTTACATTAACATGTTATTACATGTATCTGTCTAGAGCTGTTACATTAACATGTTATTATCTGTCTAGAGCCATTACATTAACATGTTATTATCTGTCTAGAGCTGTTACATTAACATGTTATTATCTGTCTAGAGCTGTTATGTTTACCATGCTATTATCTGTCTAGAGCTGTTACATTAACATGTTATTATCTGTCTAGAGCTGTTACATTAACATGTGATTATCTGTCTAGAGCTGTTACATTAACATGTTATTATCTGTCTAGAACTGTTTCATTAACATGTTATTATCTGTCTTGAGCTGTTACATTAACATGTTATTATCTGTCTAGAGCTATTACATTAACATGTTATTATCTGTCTAGAGCTGTTACATTAACATGTTATTATCTGTCTAGAGCCATTACATTAACATGTTATTATCTGTCTAGAGCTGTTACATTAACATGTTATTATCTGTCTAGAGCTGTTATGTTTACCATGTTATTATCTGTCTAGAGCTGTGACATTAACATGTTATCTGTCTAGAGCTGTTACATTAACATGTTATTATCTGTCTAGAGCTGTTACATTAACATGTTATTATCTGTCTAGAGCTGTTACATTAACATGTTATTATCTGTCTAGAGCTGTTACGTTACCATGTTATTATCTATCTAGATCTGTTACATTAACATGTTATTATCTGTCTAGAGCTGTTACATTAACATGTTATTATCTGTCTAGAGCTGTTACGTTACCATGTTATTATCTATCTAGATCTGTTACATCAACATATTATTATCTGTCTAGAGCTGTTACATGAGTAAAGTCAGCATAGACATATAGGTTGAGCGCTTAATTCCAGATCAACTTCCCTAACAGTTATCAGTATTAGTGCTACACTTTCAGTTTGTCATGTTTATATGCCTGTCAGATGGATTAACTTCCCTTAAACATTATATTTCTTGCGCTGTAAAACTTACCTTCACATACCTTATTGCTATCGTGTTCTTGCGCGATTGCCTTATTGTAATACATTACCACAGAAACAAAATAGTCCCTGTGCTCCCCAGTGCCCATGCGTGAGTACCCAGAATCCAATCTGTCCGACCACGTAACTTCCTTTCTTTCCTCTACAAGTCGTAGTGGAAACACGTGTTCTCAAATTCGTCTGCAAATCTTCGATCTACTTGAGTTTACCACGCATTACCTCAGAATTTACCTTGGATATTACCTCGGATTCTACCTGGGATTATTACCTTGGATTGTACTGTGGTTCTGTGATTCTTGGATTACCTACCGGGCCTGGAAATCTCACCCGTCGGGAAGTATTCAAATCATCTCTGAATCAAATAAAATGGCTTCTATTGTCTGCGTTATTTGTGGTCTATGAAGCCGGCCTACAGATCCGCTTTGGCTGGTCCGTTGTGTCGGGAGAACTGGTTTGACCAGTTTGTAAGAATGAGCTTTGTCCCGTCAACGTATTTCTGACAAAGGAAAATATCTTGTCGGTTCATGTGATAGTGTATTTCTGTCGTCTTCCGTCTGGCGGGGCCGAGAAATTGTATTGTTCTCCGTCTCGTCTTTAGAGTAACAGAGAGCCTTCTTTTCTTATGTCTTTTAAACGTAATTTAATGTTTATATGACGCCCCGTTTCACTTTATTGTTGTAATAAATATAATTATTTCTGATAATGTGAAGTTGTTACGGGTACAAGATGGCGTTCGTCATCCAGGTAAGATTGTACACGAGATGACCTTGATCGCATATGTGGCTCCCTACTTCCAGTTTCAGATTATCGTACCCGGCGGCTGCATCGAACTCCACCTTGATTGGCCTCGATCGTCATGCAGAAGATATTTCTACAACAATGCCGGAGAAATTGAGGAAAGATGTGCCTGCAATTTCTTCGTTATTGCACCACTTCCGTAAGGTCGTCGGTTGTAATAACTCCTGTTTCCGGTTTGCTGTGTCTACTATTCCCTCAGCAAACTGGAACTTCGATAATAAATTTGAAGATGGTGACCACCCCCCTGTCAAGGACCTGTCACTTCCGGAGAATTTATCAACAATTCGGCCCAGCTCATCGCCGTCTACACAAACTACGGAGATGTCTGCTGCATCTGTAATATCACCACTTCCTGTCATCGGTGACTATTACACCAGTATCCGGTTTTGCTGAATCTGGCCGTTCATTATTGAATGTGTCGAGATTATATACGGCTCTGTCGCAACTATTGTCAGCACCCCCGCAGCTTCCTCAATGGGTACTACAACCACGCATACCTGGGTCCAGTTATGACTTCCGGCCTACGTCTATTCCGAGTTTCTCGGATATCTACATGCAACCTCTTACATCATACCTTCCGGTATCATCTTACCTTCCGGTATCATTGTCTTACATCGGAACTTCCGCTTCTGTTCTTGCGCATGTTCCGACTTCGGCAACTACATCCTTCTACAGGCTTGCTGCAACTTGTGATGTTCTGTTACGTAATCGTTGTCTGGTGTTCCGGTCCAACCATCGATGTATAGTTCTCCAGTTACGTCATCGATGTATAGTGTTCCGGTTACGTCATCGATGTGTAGCAGACCGGCTGATTCCTACACTGCTCCGACGTACTCTCCATTTCCTGTTCGTCATGCGGTGTACAGGCCTACATCATATCCTTCTGTGGCTTCTGTAGCCCGACCATATTGTGTACCTCGACGTGTGACTTCTCCTGTTACAGTCTTCTGTTGTGTCACATTCGACTTCCGGTACATCGGGTGTTTACTGCCGTTCTCCATCCCCGATTCAGAGACGTGAAGTAAAGGTTGCACATCCGCATCTGCTGTTATATACGGCACACGTTTCAACTTACGTGGCTTCAGCTTCCGATTATACAGACATACGATGTATCAATGAGCTATTTATTCTACGATAAAGAATAAATACCTGTTCCATCGGGCTGTTTATTCTACGATAAAGAATTTCATGCCTACTCATCTATACACAGTCCTTGTATTCCCTTGTACCTGTCCGTTACGGAAGAAGGGGGGGGGGGACGCTACAGGGCCTCGTCCTCGTCATAAGGTTGCTCGGCCACATCCGGCAACATCGAATGTTATCAACCATCAGGTCTTACATCACATTCGACTTCCGGTTATGCAGATCTTCACTCCATCTCTAACCTGTGAGGCATACAGTATCGTATTTAGACCTATCCTACACAGGTAGTGAATGTTGCTCATCTGTACCTTCGGCCTAAGTACCCAGTTAGGCCGGCAATTTCTCAACGGCTTCTGTCACTTCCGGAGTGGAAGTACAGATTATGTCACCATATGGCTGCTTCCTATAACAACTCACTGGTGACGAATACGCAGTTATTGAGAGTTTCCCGTCTTCACTCTTAACTTACTATTGTAAGTTGGGAAGACATCAGATCATCATTTATGGCGTTCTACGTATTGGTTTCGACCGTGCAAACGCCTACTTTGGTGACAACGGAACTGTTGTTCGTTTATGGATTCGGATATTTGACCACTCCATTGCTTCAACCGTTTCCGCTTTGGCGAATTTTCACCGCTGTGTCTCGCTCTACAGTTTTGAGAAAGCAGGTGATTTATTCCCGTTTCTAGCTGCCTGAAGTTCTGCCTATGTTTCATAGCGCATTCCTTCTTTTAAGGGGCTACGGCGTTCTACGTATTGGTTTCGACCGTGCAAACGCCGGAAATCTCTCATCAGCGTCTGTCACTTCAGAGAGGAAGTACAGATTATGTCACCATTTTGCTGCTTCTTATAACAACTTACTGGTGATGATTACGTAACTATTGAGAGTATTCTGTTTTCACACTTAACTTACATATGTTCCTCAACTACGGCGTTCTACGTATTGGTTTCGACCGTGCAAATGCCTGCTTTGATGTCAACGGAACGGTTGTTGTTTTATGGATTCGGATACTTGGCCACTCCATTGCTTCAACCATTTTCGATCTGGCGAATTTTCACCGCTGTATCTCGCTCTATAGTTTCGAGAAAGCAGGTGATTTATTCCCATATCTAGCTGCCTGAAGTTCTGCCTATCTTCATAGCGCATTCCTTCCTGTCTACGACTTCTATCAACTACGTTTGGTAACTGGTCGTATGACTTTGCAGCTGGGCAGTATGACGTCAATTCCGGTTTTCACTCCGGATTGTAACTCATTCTGCAGTGTCACAGCCTCACCCGGGCCCTCTAGTCAGCTTTACAATTGTCTTTGGGTCTTAACGAGGGTTTGTGCATGCGCATTCCTTTACCGTCCATCAGTATCCGGTTCCTCGTTGATCCATATGACTTATGTAGACCCTGACGATTGGGTGTTGCTGTTGCGTCATGAATGGAGCATCATCTCCAGGTATGACTTATTGTCAGAATTTGGATCAAATTCGTTTGAACCAAACATTCTGGGTTTGTTTCGTTCAACTATTTGTACGTCACATCTATTCCCAAAAAATTCTGACAATGCTTGCTGAGTTTGGTCATCTTAACGAAACAAGGAGAGATCGTACTTTCCTAGAATACGTGATCTTCTGCAGTTTCTTCCCTATGGGATCCTGATCGATCCTCTGGGTATTTCACTTCGACTGTGTCTTTAGAGGTAGTGAACGTGTTCACTAAAGAAATCCTCTTATGGAGACCTGTTTCGACTCGTCTTCTTCCACACACATCATGGGATTGTGATTACTCTGGTCAGTTACGCCAGAACCTGGGTAAATTTGACACGGATTGGTTTCATTGGAACCGTTTCTGTTAAAATCGCATTCCCTCATCTTCTCTGATCTACTTCCGGTGGAGAATGTAGAATTGATGACAGACTTCTAGGCGATGATGACGTAGTCGCTTGCCGCGACCTAGGGACTTCATCTCCGATGTCACGTAACCGGAAGAAACTACGATTTACCTATTCTCCTTGAGGTTACATCCCTATTGCGGCTAAGCTACTCCTGGCCGGCGAGTGTCCAGGGTGGTGTATGAGACTGCGTCGCCTCGTCATCGTTTCCTTCAGTTTGCAGCGGAATAGTTTCAGCAACATTATCGGTTTTGTAGGCAAGTTTCAGTGGATACTCTTTCAGTTTCCATGTTACTTGTCTCATACCGAGCTACCCCGGACTTATTCAGTTCTGTATTACCGGTAGTGTAAGCACAGAATCTATATTTCTCTTCTGTCTTTCCTCTTCTAACGTGGATGACAATAGGGAAGAGCCTTCATTCCGGCGGTAGTGTTGCTGTTCTTTTCTTCCGACACTGAGGTATCATTGCGGTGGCGTTGAAGTGTTCATCCCAGTACACCTAAATCCTTTTTGGAGGTCAAATCTCACCTGTACTGCTCTACTTTGCACGGATTTGACCGGTGTTTCTTCCTCCGTCTCAGCCATTCTTCTAAGACGGCGTCGAGGAGGGCTGGAGAACATATTTGGTTCGAGAATTGACAGTCGTCTCGTAACAGCGGAAGTCAACAAATTCTCAATAACCAACGCTTGTGTTGTGTCAGACATTATCATAGCTTTTGACCTTCATAAACTGAAGCACGGGGAACAGTGATTTGTTCCCCCAGTGGCTCCTGCTTTTAGGGATCGTCGCTACGAGTTTGTCACGTTTCCGGTATATCAGACTCTCTATCAGGTTCTTACGACCGGGTGACAGCTACTCGTAGACCGCCAGGTCGAATGCTTCAATTATGAGAAATTTCAGCGACTTTATGATTCCTGTTTATATTTCTCATACTACGATCCCAGCAGTCGTGGCAGCGTCTTGCGTACGTTTATGGTGTAACCTTGCTGGAGGACACATTCTTCGGCCGCTGCTACTCTGATGACAACTATTTCGGCGACCGGCTTCCGGTCAGTGGCATCAGTACATGTATGTTATCTGACCCAGTTCTGGTTTTCCCCATCAGCCAGCTTTTCTTCTAGAAAACGATTCGGCTTGTCTTCAGAGCATCTTCATGTAATACCTCTTCCAGAACAAGAAGCCCTTCCATCTCGGGTGTTTTCATCGAGGACGCCATATACTAGCTCCTCTCTTCACCTTACATCCGATTTAAACGTATCGGTTAGGAACGGAGGTCTTGTTCAGCGAGCGACGTACATGTATGTGTATTGATATGCGATATCTCGGGCTGTTCAGGTGTCAACCCATCGTTCCACGTAAATCTTTCTTCCACTTCCTGGAGAAGGATGGATGGATGGAGTCGTTTGTTCACTCCGTCGCTTTCCGATGGGTACGGAGATTCACTCCAGACGTTGCAGTTCCGGAGCTGCATGGTTTGGGCGCTGTATCGTTTCAGGAGTGTCTTTCAGGCTACATGTATGACATCAAATAATAACCTACTGTGATCATAGATGACGATGTTTTATATTCCTGCAGTTTGGTAGCTTGTTACCGCGGGAGTCCGGCAGATACTTCATGTGGAAAACTATTGTCTAGGTCTTAGTGCAGCTGATGGGCTCTAAAACCTAGTCATATTTTTCCCCCCAGACTTCGCTAGTTTATGCATTGTCGGGTGTTACATGGAGTATGAACCGGATTTCGTCATCCCAGCATATCTACGGGTTCTACACTAGTACTTCCGGATTTGTCATTAGTATCAGTCACCTTATGACTTACTTTCTGGAGTCCGTCAACCCGACTCTGTCCAACAGTTTATAAATTGAAATGATGGGAGAGTTATGGGCCCTGATAAGAACTCTCGTGTGCAGACACGTACGTTTTGTTCTGGGCTGGCGTCAACGGTATCTTTCGGTCCGCTTTCCAAAACTTCTCGTTTGGCGTACACGGACGTACCTGCGGAGGTAACACTCTCCTAGGTTTGGATTCATCAGGTCAGGGCTGTACTGACATCCTGATTTCTATGATCTGACATTTCCGTGGACGACATTTGACATGTTGAGGACCGTAATCTGGAGGTTTGCGATATGTCTGTCTGTCATCACCTCCGGAATTGGACGCTGTTGAGACGGGATTTCTACACCCTGGGACCGCGTGTGGTGCCCAGACCTTTGATAACCCGTCGACCTGTATGCACTAGACCTAGGGAGTTTACCAATTTTAAAATTTGGTAAGTGTTTGCTCTCCCAAATTTTCAAAAAAAAAGGGGGGGGGAGGAGGTTTCGGTCTAGTGCCTGTCAGCCTGTTCACAGGGCCCTCTTATCGGGGCCGGGTGATAGATCGATAGCCATAATATACTCATCTTACATGCGTTTATGGCGCTCGATTACCTTGCTGACTCCTGTTTTCCCCTTCGCCTATGCTTGAGATTCCTTTCTGTTTTCGACCGCTATTCCCTCCGTCCTGCTATGATATTCTAGCAATAAGGTATGTGAAGGTAAGTTTTACAGTGCAAGAAATATGAAAAATTTGAAAATCAATTTTCCTATTTCTAAGCTTAAACTTACCTTCACATACCGTGATGGCCCTCCCAGCCTCCCCGCTGATGGGTTATTCACACTGCGATTGAATAGGAAAGAAGGAAGTTATGTGGTCGGACAGATTGGATTCTGGGTACTCGCGCATGGGCACTGGGGAGCACAGGGACTATTTTGTTTCTGTGGTAATGTATTACAATAAGGCAATCGCGTAAGAACACAATAGCAATAAGGTATGTGAAGGTAAGTTTAAGCTTAGAAATAGGAAAATTGATTTTCAAATTTTTCATTATTAAAAGTTAACCCATTGTCACACAGCCACAAGTGACTTAAGAATCTGAAATACATGGTAGAGTACACCAAATTTTATTTAACAAAACTTTGGAACATTTGATGATGGATACTTCAGTATATCATGTATAATACATGATATACCACATTCGGCATGTTCGGTGCATACGAGTTTGAATTTCGGTCCAATAGCTTAGTTACCAAATTCTTTTTGCCAACAGTCAATATCACACAGCATTTCCACACCTTTTAGGTGGTAAATGCTATAATAATTAACAATATCTCATCCAGAGATACTGATGTGAGCAAATTTACCAGAACAGGGACCCTCTAATATCACAATGGAAGTACAGTTTCTCACCCCAAAATATTGGGATCAAATTTATTAGAATTGGGAAATTAACAAAATGATTGATACAAAACAGGACATTACATGTATATTGATAGTTTCCCTTACATTTAGGAGTTGACCAAATTTATTAGACTGACCAATGAAAATTTGGGCAAAGCTGAGAAGTGATTAAATGTTAATAAGGTGATTGAATTTATAGAGTTTACCCTAGGCCGATTTTAATTTTTGACGTCAGTGTACGAATGAGGTCATGCGAATGATTCAGTGTGAAATAAGGGAATTGTTAGAACCATACCCCTGTGAAAAACACTTTAGCTTCCTTGACCATTATGCTAGACTGTCAGAATATTTCAATCATGTGTTTGTACAGGTGAATATTATGTATATGATTTAATATTTCTTGCAGCATCAAGAAAAGGGAAAAGTAAATCTGGTTCACATAGGAAAAAGGCAACAAAAACAGATGATAATCATGACAGTGCAAGTGAGTTATCTGTATAGATTGATGTGTCATCAGTCTTTCACATCATTATTGAGAATATAAATTGGTGTGTGATCAGTCTTGGACATCATTATTGAGCATATAGATTGATTTGTCATCCATGTGTGACATCATTATTGAGCATATAGATTGATGTGTCATCTGTCTTTGACATCATTTTTGAGCATATAACTTGGTTTGTCATCAGTTTTCACATTATATTTGAGCATATAGATTGGAGTGTCATCCATCTTTGACATCATTATTGAGCATATTGAGTGGTGTGTCATCCGCCTTTGACATAATTATTGAGCATATAGATGTGTCATCCATCTTTGACATCATTATTGAGCATATTGAGTGGTGTGTCATCCATCTTTGACATCATTATTGAGCATATTGAGTGGTGTGTCATCCGCCTTTGACATAATTATTGAGCATATAGATTGATGTGTCATCAGTCTTTGACATTATCGAGCATATCTATTGATGTGTCATCCATATGTGACATCATTATTGAGCATATAGATTGATGTTTCATCAGTCTTTGACATCATTATTGAGCATATAAATTGGTTTGTCATCAGTCTTGACATCAGCATATAGATTAATGTGTCATCCATCTTTGACATCATTATTGAGCATATAGATTGATGTCATCAATCTTTGACATCATTATTAAGTTTATTGATTGGTGTGTCATCAACCTTTGACATCATTATTGTCCTCTGCCACGAAGTGGTGGGAGGACTTGGAAATGCTAGCCGTCCGTCCGTCCGTCCGTCCGTCCTTCTGTCCGTCCGTCCCACATCTTGTGAACGCGATATCTTGAGAACAATTCGACCAATGAACTTCAAACTTGAGAAGGTGCTTGACATCAGTTAGACGGCCATTGGTATTGATTTTCACTGAGGTACATAATCAAAGATGGCCGCCATCAACCATATTGGATTCTGTCCGTCCCACATCTTGTGAACGCGATATCTCAAGAACAATTTGACCAATCGACTTCAAAATTGAGAAGGTGCTTCACATCAGTTAGATGGCCATTGGTATCGATTTTCACTGAGGTACGTAATCCAAGATGGCCACCATCGATCGTATTGGATTCTATTCGTCCCACATCTTGTGAACGCGATATCTCAAGAACAATTCCACCAATCAACTTCAAGTTTGGGAAGGTTCTTCACATCAGTCAGACGGCCACTGGTATTGATTTTCACTGAGGTGCGTAATCCAAGATGGCTACCATTGACCATATTGGATTCCATTCGTCCCAGATCTTGTGAATGCGATATCTCGAGAACAATTCAACCAATCAACTTCAAACTTGGGAAGGTTCTTAACGTCAGTCAGACGACCATTGGTATTGATTTTCACTGAGGTACGTAATCCAAGATGGCTGCCATTGACCATATTGGATTTTGTCCATCCCACATCTTGTGAATGCGATATCTCAAGAACAAATCAACCAATCGACTTCAAACTTGGAAAGGTTTTTCACATCAGTTAGACGGCCATTGGTATTGGTTTTCACTGAGGTACGTAATCCAAGATGGCTGCCATTGACCATATTGGATTCTGTACATCCCATATCTTGTGAACGCGATATCTCGAGAACAGTTCGACCAATCGACTTCAAACTTGAGAATGTGCTTCACATCAATTAGACGGCCATTGGTATTGATTTTCACTGAGGTACGTAGTCTAAGATGGCTGCCATTGACCATATTGGATTCCATCCATCTCGGATCTTGTGAACGTGATATCTCGAGAACAATTTGACCAATCAACTTCAAACTCGAGAGGGTGCTTCACATCAGTTAGACAGCCATTGGTATTGATTTTGTTTGAGGTAGTATGTAATCCAAGAAGGCTGCCATTGACCATCTTGGATTTCACTCACCCATATTGTACCCATCTGTGTTGTGAACGCGATATCTTGATCTATTCCACCCATCGATTTATAAACCTCGCCATCCACAAATCCATATACAACTACAGACTTACATTCCAGTGTTACACTACCCATTATTGCTTCCCAAACCTCCTCAAATTGTCTCAACAATTTCAGATAAACGTCTCTTTCCACATACACATATCCACTTTCCAAGTTATATTTAAGGAGATATTGGAAGCGTATATGCTGCATGCTCTCAAACAGGCTACTTGGCGGAGGACCTGCTAGCTACTCAGCTTGTTGATGATTGATGTGTCATCAGCCTCTCACATATTTATTGATTGGTTTGTCATCAGTCTTGACATCATTATTGAGCATATAGATTGGAGTGTCATCCATCTTTGACATCATTATTGAGCATATAGATTGACGCGTCATCCATTTGACATCATTATTGAGCATATAGATTGGAGTGTCATCCATCTTTGACATCATTATTGAGCATATAGATTGACGCGTCATCCATTTGACATCATTATTGAGCATATAGATTGGTGTGTCATCCATCTTTGACATCATTATTGAGCATATAGATTGACGCGTCATCCATTTGACATCATTATTGAGCATATAAATTGGTGTGTATCAGTCTTTGATATCATTATGCAGCATATGGATTGGTGTGTCATCCATTTCTGACATCATTATTGAGCTTATAGATTGGTTTGTCATCGGTCTTTGATATCATTATTGAGCATATAGATTGGTGTGTTATCAATCTTTGAGATCATAATCATTATTGAGCTATATAGCTTGATGTCATCAGTCTTTGACAGCATTATATTTTGAGCATATAGATTGGTGTGTCATCAATCTTTGACATCATTATTGAGTGTGTAGATTGGTGTGTCATCAAGCAATGACATCCTTGTTGAGCCTTATTTGTGCTTTTTGGAATGTGCATTTGCTCTATCAAAACTTAGAATGGGATTGGAATACAGTTTGATTTGTGTTTATCATTCAGATGCTCCCATTTAAATATTTGTTGTCGGTATTATATATGGACAGTATCTTATATGGCTTCTCACAGAGGAACCTGACCAGTGACTGTTGATGGTATTGTAGGTATGTACTCAGGCTCGGTCCGAAAGCGAGGGGTGTTTGAAAAGTCGTTTGGTTCACAGATCATGTATCAGAAATCAGTGAATGGCTCCAGCATCATGAGGATAGAGGATCGGGCAAGAAAACTCCTGACAGAGGATGAAGCTAATGCTGTCCTCAGACATTTGAGGACTGTAAGTTCTACAGAGAATATTTAACCTGGTGACTAGAAGTACATGTATGCTAATAGGGAAATTCCTCTAATAATTCAATCCCCCCTATCAAGACTCAATCAATGGATGGTTCTAATAAATTTGATCATGCTGTAAAATAATTGAAATAACAAAGAAATAATGGATTATATACACGATTTTGAACCATTTTGTCAACTTCCTGTTTTAATAAATTTGATCATGCTCAGATTTTATGGTGGGAAATTCCACTTCATGTAATTGAATTTTTAAAGGGATTAATATAGCCTTGAAATACCAGATTATTATCAGCTCTACTCAGTCATGATGGCCTTATAGGGATGCATAACTGTTGAATATCCAACTAGTTTTGAAGCAACAGTTTCCTAGTTAATTCAGGATAGCTGGTTGAAGTTGTGTGTTCTCAATCTTAATATGCTCTTTGCAAACTCACCTTCAGGCATACCAGTTTGATCTGTCACATAACTTTGATGTGTGTAGTTTCTCCCCCACTGATTATCTATTGATTGATTTCTTCTCTAACAGTATCACGAGACTGGTGACATAGAGAGACTGGTTCAACTCCTACTGGTTATCTTGGATAAACCAGAAAAAGTGCTCTTCTTGAGAGATATCAGGTAATGTATTACTCTAAGAAATTTCATACATACACTTGCTTGTTTCCCATATTCTTCTCTGGTAGGGATTGCAGATGTATACAAAGTTTTTATATGAGAAAAGTCCATAATGATGCCATCTCTTCTATGTAGTGAGCATGATTTATCCATCATTGGACAATTCATCCGTCACTCTGGAGCTGTGGATAGTGCTTTGCTCATCTCAGATTTGAAAAAAACATAAGATCGTGGAGAAATGTTTTCATCCTTGATTCATATTTATGTACTGCGCAGGATCTGTTAATCTGAATTGTTTGGCTATGCTCTTAACAAAGTATTTATGTTTTCAATTGAAAAGCAAGTGAACAGATCTGTCTCAATGAATTATGTATCTTAAAAAATATGTGATACTCAACTTTGATTAAATGATAGGCTTATCTTGCTGTCGTCTTTCAAGAAAGTGAAAAGGGAGATAACTTATGTGAGGTTTCTGTTATGTGCTGATGTATACTTATCTCCCCTATTCTCCAGAGGAGTTATCCAGCCCACAGATATTGGTCGGTTTGACAGTATGGTGACTCGCTATGAAGTTCAGGCTCAGACAGAATTATCTTCCAATACGCCACCCAACAGGTCACCCATTCGGCATGTCTTCAATGATCGGCCTCAGCGACGTACACTAATGGACCCTGTGACAGGTAGCGGTACAGAAGTTCCAATGTATTCATTCATCTACTACAGAGAATACTTCTTGAAAGTTGTATATGAGGATATATTTTCATTTCGTGGAGTACAGACTGACAGATATCTCAGTACGGACATCTCGAGATTGAACTCGCTAGCCATGAAAGGATGCGAAATGAAGTCGTTGCACCTCCGACAGTGTTAGGCACCGGGCAATGCTTTAACATTGGCTATACCCTAATAATTGGAAAATCAGTATCAAAGTAACTTTTAACATATTGAAAATCATAACTGTGAAGATGTCTTGAAGTTATGTAAGCATTTGCCAACAGGAAATATGGCCTGTAAAAGTCTGCAATTAAAATAATACAGCACTGCCCATGTAAAGAAATGTTTTGCAGCCAAACCTCTGTGTAACGTCATAAGGATGATAACATCATTTGGAACCTTTTACACCTAAAAAGTTTGATCTTGGGACTGTCCTATTGTCATTTTTCATATGCTGCACAGTTCAGTTCTGCTCAGAATCATTGAACTAAAGACTTACTCTGCAACACAGAAGTCACCACTATAATCAGCATAGTAAGAATGCAATCATATGATCAAATTGTTCAACTTAATTTTAACTGGAACAGGCAGTCTTCCCCAAGCAAACTTTTTGTTTAAACATACTTTTACCCTATTAAAAATAGACGGGCAGTTGTAAATGGGTTCAGATAACTGGAAGAAAATGACATATTTACCTGGTTATGATAATACTCTGTACACACATGAATAAAATTTTGCTACTCCTAATGTCACAGAGACTTGAAAGATTTACACAGAATCTTCCATCTATCTGTTTTGGTGAGAATTTATCAGTGAGTAAAGCATATGACATATTCCCACTTGAAGATGACTATAACACAAGTAACCCAATGAACATTGGTATGCATTTAGACCAACCACAGAGATGCAAGCATGTGACCCGTTTTCTTCACTCATGTTTCTTGACAGTTTTGTTCGAGTCTGCATCAGATTCTTGATGCAGTGTGGTATATATATGAATATAAACTTGAAAATAGTATTCTCAGCTACGGTGGGTAGAGGATCATCATAATTGTTATTATAGAACAGTAATTGTATTCCATGATTTTTTTTAGATATGAGAGGGAGTTTTCATCTTGAGGAGCACAATGCTGTTCTTGTCCACAAGTACAGAGGGAAGGGCAACATCCAGGACAGGAGTGCTGTTGGAAGCAGTAGTGGTGATGAGGACCCAGCAGGGACCAGCAGTCCCATTGTCATAGCAACACACCCCAGCAGATCCTCTGATATCATATTTCAAAGTCCAACTAAAAGTGCCACCAGCAGTCACCACCATGGACTGGAAAATGGGTCAGCACATACTGTCCACTCAGAGCAGCGGACAAGGTGAGGTCATTAATTAGTCACTCAGAGATCATTAACACATTGGTTGTAGTGATTCTTGGAACATAGAGGACTGAATTTAAGATGAGAGTAAATGCTGAACAGTTAACTGTTAATTATGTTAAGTCCATATATGGTATTCCTTCTAATAATTCAATCCCTCTATCATAATTCTATCACTCACAATTTTGGGTACAAATTCAATTGGTGGTTCTAATAAATTTGATCACCCTCTAAAATCATTGAGTTAACGAAGAAATAATGGATATATGCATGATTCTGAGCCATTTTCTCAACTTCCTGTTCTAATAAATTTGATCACCCTTAGATTTTATGGTGGGAAATTTCACTTCCTGGGATTGAATTACTAGAGGGATACCGTAAGGCAGAGACTGGAGACTAAGCTGGACTCCTAATCTAGGGACATGTCATCTAAACTCATTGATTACTGGTATTAAGGAGACCAGGTGTGACTTGACTGACTGCTGCATCCCTTTGTTGATTTGTCACATCAGCAAGTTACGACCAGCAAAACCTGTCTCTTGTGCATGCATGACATAATTTTATCAGAAGAAAACTGGAACTTGGTTTAATTTCAAAATCTCTGGAACTTGACTGATCAAAATGGGTCTGGCCATTTTTGGTCAATTTTCATGCAGAAATGGAGACTGTGTGTGACTTCAGAAAGGTTTTAAATGTGTATATTGCTCAAGCAATTAAAACTTCTGGGTTTTTTTTGCAGGTATTCCAGTCTATCCAGTGACAAGGGGGATGCTATCTCTGTTACATCCTATGGGAGCTCAGTCTCCTCTGTAGATAGTGCTCCAGTGGCTTTGGATGACTTTGACATGCCTCCATCCTATATACGCCCAGCCGGGGAGAGGAAGATGGAAGTAAAATCCTATGAACTAGTAAGATCTGATTCTGGTATGAATGTGATAAATGACAGATCTCGGCAGTACAGTGTTAGCCACAGTCGTGAAGTGCCTATCGAGGGACTGGGATCAAACAGAACCTCTGAGAATTTAATATATGAGAGTTCAGCAGGTGAAGAGCACTCTCGACCCAATTCTGCTGACCGGGGCAAAGGTCGACCATCATCAGCTAGAATGTCACAGAGCCCCATTCGCTACATCACTGCTGTTTCACCACCAGGCACGCTAAGGAAGAATGATCCTTCTGTTAGCGACCCTCCGCCTCCTCTAGTCATCTCCACAATGTTACCTTCCGACATACAGCCAGCCAAGACAGAGCTCTCTCCAATCTCTCCTCCACCAATGTTTACTGATAATAAGAAAGAGTCAACCCAACTCGTCCAACTTTCCAAGGCAATGAACACCCTAGGTATGTTGACAGGTTTATTTTTGTTTCGCAGTTTTGTGCTTCAAAACTCATCCTTCGAAAGACAAGGATGACATTTTGTTCGCAGGCAGTACACGAAATTACACAACATGCTACTCTGTATTTTTTTTACATTTCTGGATAAAAACTAAAACGTCCAGAAGGTACCATATTTGCCAGCATTAAAATTATGCACTTGAGTAGGGTGTGGATTTGAAAATATCTTAATGAAATTGCTTGCATATTGAATATGGTATACATACTGTTATTCGAGTATTATTAATGCAAAGTCAGTTTTTTTACTCCCCCCCCCCCCAGTATTCCCAATTTAATGTAGTGTATTTGGAAGAAATAGCCATTTTTTACCCCTTGGCCTTTTGGCCGAAGGGTATTGTCATCGTCATGTATGTCTGTCCGTCCGTCGGTCCGTCACACCTTTCTCATTACCAAGATATCTTTAGAACGACTTACCCTAGGCACACCAAACTTGCAGTGCACATCCATATGCTCGTGACCCAGAACCCTATTGAATCTGGACCTGATTAGTTGGAAACTTTGGCGGCCATCTTTAATTTACGCGTAACCATCACAGCTTTCTCGTTACCAAGATATCTTTAGAATGACTTACCCTAGGCACACCAAACTTGCACTGCACATCCATATGCTCATGACCCAGAACCCTATTGAATCTGGACCCGATTGGTTGGAAACTTTGGCAGTCATATTTAATTTATGCAAAACCATTAATCTTGTGCATCTCAGGTACAATTTCACTGTTCAGTTTGAAACTTGGTATAGATCATCGATGCATCAAGACACTTCAAAGGAAGGACCAAACCAGTTTCTCTGATTCGGTGGAAACCTTGGCGGCCATCTTTAATTTATGCAAAATCTTTAATGATATATATCTCTGATGCCATTCAAGTGTTCTATACGAAACTTGGTATACAGCATCGATGTATCAAGAGACCTACAATGTATAACCACATCAGTTCCTCTGAGTGGCGGGAAGGATGGGCGGCCATCTTTAATTTATGCAAAATCATTAATGATCTCTATCTCTGATATCGTTCAAGTGCTCGATGTAAAATTCGGTATACATCAACGATGCATCAATAGACTTACGATAAATGACAGTTCTGGTGTTTCTGATTGGGCAGAAACCTTGGTGGCCATCTTTAATTTATGCAAAATCTTTAATGATGTATATCTTTGATACCATTTCAGTGTTCTATATGAAACTTGGTACACAGCATCGATGTATCAAGAGACTTGCAATGAATAACCACATCAGTTCCTCTGAGTGGCGGGAAGGATGGGCGGCCATCTTTAATTTATGCGAAATCATTAATGATCTCTATCTCTGGATACCGTTCAAGTGCTCGATGTAAAATTTGGTATACATCATCGATGCATCAATAGACTTACGATAAATGACAGTTCTGGTTTTTCTGATTGGGCGGAAACCTTGGTGGCCATCTTTAATTTATGCAAAATCTTTAATGATGTATATCTTTGATACCATTTCAGTGTTCTATATGAAACTTGGTATACAGCATCCATGTATCAAGACACTTGCAATGAATAACCACATCAGTTCCTCTGAGTGGTGGGAAGGATCCGATGGGCGGCCATCTTTAATTTATGCGATGATCTCTATCTCTGATAACTTTCAAATGCTCGATGTAAAATTTGGTATACATCATCGATGCATCAAGAGACTTATGTAATGAATACCGGTTTCTCTGATTGGACTGAAACCTTAGAGGCCATTTCTAATTGCTAAATTTTTCATAATCTGTATATTTGTCACTTGACTGCACGATGTTCCTGAAGTCTTGGTTCAAATTGAATACATGACTGGCGTCCAGATCCGAGGGGTTTTCAGATGCGCGGCTTCGTATTTTATTGTCCACTTCCATGTCTTCATAGCTAGTTTGGCCGTAGCAGTTGAGCTCATGTTTGATGTTTTGTGATGTGTTTTATTCAGGTCTCAGTATCTCAGGTGGGAGAGAGAGTAAGTCACAGCCAGATGTACGAGTTGAGAGAATTTTCCCAGGAGGTTCTGCTGCTGAGAGTGGTATACTGCAGGTAAAAAACAATCCAATTCAAAGTCCCCACATCTCCACTTTGAGTAGTTATCAATGGCCTACTATCAGCCATTCTCTCATCATGCCTGCCCATTATCAGGGCACTTATATTAAATATGGTTGACAAAGGAAATCTATCAAAATGGACAAACAGGATCAAAGATTGTTTCTACACTTTCAACGCCTGCATTTAATCATGGTCATTGGTCATTGATACATTGGTTCTTACAGTCACTCATACATTGGTTCTTACAGTCACTCATACATTGGTTCTTACAGTCACTCACACATTGGTTCTTACAGTCACTCATACCTTGGTTCTTACAGTCACTCATACATTGGTTCTTACAGTCACTCATGCATTGGTTCTTACAATCATTCCTACAGTTACTCACACATTGATTGTTACAGTCATTCATGCATTGATTCTCACATTAAGTCATACATTGGTTCTTACACTCGCTCATACATTGGTTCTCTGTCACTCATACATTGCTTCTTACGGTCATTCTCACAGTCACTTATACATCGGTTCTTACAGTCATTCATGCATTGATTCTCACAGTAACTCATACATTGGTTCTGACACTCGCTCACACATCGGTTCTCAGTCACTCATACATTGGGTCTCACAGTCACTCATATAATGGTTCTTAGTCACTCTTTTATTGGATCTCACAGTCACTCATACATTGGCTCTCACAGTCAGTCATACACATACATTGGTTCTCACACTCCCACATGGTTCTCACAACCACTCATATGTTGGTTCTTACAGTCACTCTTACACTGGTTCTCACATTCAGTCATACATTGGTTCTTACTGTCACTGATGCATTGGTTCTCGCAGTCACTTATACATTGGTTCTCACAGTAAGCCATACATTGGTTCTCACAGTCACTCACATTGGTTCTCACAGTGAATCTCATTTGTTCTCACAGTCAATCTCATTGGTTCTCACAGTGAATCTCATTTGTTCTCACAGTCACTCTCATTGGTTCTCACAGTGACGCATACATTGGCTCTCACAGTCACTCACATTGGTTCTCAAAGCCGGTCATACATTGGTTCTACAGCCAGTCATACACATACATTGGTTCTCACAGCCACTCTCATTGGTTCTCAAAGTCAGTAATACATGGATTCCCACAAACAGTCAAACATTGGTTCTCACAGTCATGCATATATTGGCTCTCTCAGTCACTCATGCATTGGTTCTCACAGTGAGTTATACCTTGGTCTCACAGTAACTCACATGGTGTCTCTCACAGTCACTCTTGCATTGTCTCTCACAGTCACTCTTGCATTGTTTCTTACAGTCACTCAAACATTGGTTCTCACAGTCACTCTTACATTGGTTCTCACAGTCACTCTTACATTGTTTCTCACAGTCACTCACACATTGTTTCTTACAGTCAATCTTACATTGTTTTTTACAGTCACTCAAATATTGGTTCTCTCAGTCACTCTTACATTGGTTCTCACAGTCACTCTTACATTGTTTCTCACAGTCACGCTTACATTGGTTCTCACAGTCACTCACACATTGTTTCTTACAGTCACTCTTACATTGTTTCTCACAGTCACTCAAACATTGGTTCTCACAGTCATTCTTACATTGGTTCTCACAGTCACTCATACATTGTTTCTTACAGTCACTCTTACATTGTTTCTTACAGTCACTCACACATTGTTTCTTACAGCCACTCTTACATTTTCTTACAGTCACTCTTACATTGTTTCTTACAGTCACTTTACATTGGTTCTCACAGTCACTCACACATTGTTTCTTACAGTCACTCTTACATTGTTTCTCACAGTCACTCTTACATTGTTTCTCACAGTCATTCTTACATTGGTTCTCACAGTCACTCATACATTGTTTCTCACAGTCACTCTTACATTGTTTCTCACAGTCATTCTTACATTGTTTCTCACAGTCACTCAAACATTGGTTCTTACAGTCATTCTTACATTGGTTCTCACAGTCACTCATACATTGTTTCTTACAGTTACTCTTACATTGTTTCTTACAGTCACTCACACATTGTTTCTTACAGTCACTCTTACATTTTCTTATAGTCACTCTTACATTGTTTCTTACAGTCACTTTACATTGGTTCTCACAGTCACTCACACATTGTTTCTTACCGCCACTCTTACATTGGTTCTCACAGTCACTCTTACATTGTTTCTCACAGTCATTCTTACATTGGTTCTCACAGTCACTCATACATTGTTTCTTACAGTCACTCTTACATTGTTTCTTACAGTCACTCACACATTGTTTCTTACAGTCACTCTTACATTGGTTCTCACAGTCACTCTTACATTGTTTCTCACAGTCATTCTTACATTGGTTCTCACAGTCACTCATACATTGTTTCTTACAGTCATTCTTACATTGGTTCTCACAGTCACTCATACATTGTTTCTTACCGCCACTCTTACATTGGTTCTCACAGTCACTCATACATTGTTTCTTACAGTCATTCTTACATTGGTTCTCACAGTCACTCATACATTGTTTCTTACAGTCACTCTTACATTGTTTCTTACAGTCACTCACACATTGTTTCTTACAGTCACTCTTACATTGGTTCTCACAGTCACTCATACATTGTTTCTTACAGTCACTCTTACATTGTTTCTTACAGTCACTCACACATTGTTTCTTACAGTCTCACATATTGTTTCTTACAGTCACTCTTACATTTTCTTACAGTCACTCTTACATTGTTTCTTACAGTCACTTTACATTGGTACTCACAGTCACTCACACATTGTTTCTTACAGTCACTCTTACATTGTTTCTTACAGTCACTTTACATTGGTTCTTACAGTCACTCACACATTGTTTCTTACAGTCTCACACATTGTTTCTTACAGTCACTCTTACATTTTCTTACAGTCACTCTTACATGGTTTCTTACAGTCACTTTACATTGGTTCTTACAGTCACTCACACATTGTTTCTTACAGTCTCACACCTTGTTTCTTACAGTCACTCTTACATTTTCTTACAGTCACTCTTACATTTTCTTACAGTCACTCTTACATTGTTTCTCACAGTCACTCTTACATTGGTTCTCACAGTCACTCTTATATTGTTTCTCACAGTCATTCTTACATTGGTTCTCACAGTCACTCATACATTGTTTCTTACAGTCACTCACACATTGTTTCTTACAGTCTCACACATTGTTTCTTACAGTCACTCTTACATTTTCTTACAGTCACTGTTACATTGTTTCTTACAGTCACTTTACATTGGTTCTCACAGTCACTCACACATTGTTTCTTACAGTCACTCTTACATTGCAGTCACTTTACATTGGTTCTCACAGTCACTCACACAGTGTTTCTTACAGTCACTCTACTTTGTTTCTTACAGTCACTCTTACATTGGTTCTCACAGTCACTCACACATTGTTTCTTACAGTCACTCTTACATTTTCTTACAGTCACTCTTATGTTGTTTCTTACAGTCACTTTACATTGGTTCTCACAGTCACTCACACATTGTTACAGTCACTCTTACATTGGTTCTCACAGTCACTCTTACATTGTTTCTTACAGACACTCTTACATTGTTTCTTACAGTCACTCTTACATTGTTTCTCACAGTCACTCTTACATTGTTTCTCACAGTCACTCACACATTGTTTCTTACAGTCACTCTTACATTGTTTCTTACAGTCACTCTTACATTGGTTCTTACAGTCACTCTTACATTGTTTCTCACAGTCACTCTTACATTGTTTCTTACAGTCACTCTTACATTGGTTCTTACAGTCATTCTTACATTGTTTCTCACAGTCACTCACACATTGTTTCTCACAGTCACACTTACATTGTTTCTCACAGTCACTCTTACATTGTTTCTTACAGTCACTCTTACATTGGTTCTTACAGTCACTCTTACATTGTTTCTCACAGTCACTCTTACATTGGTTCTCACAGTCACTCACACATTGTTTCTTACAGTCACTCTTACATTGTTTCTTACAGTCACTCTTACATTGGTTCTCACAGTCACTCTTACATGTACACTGTTTCTTACTGTCACTCTTACATTGTTTCTCACAGTCACTCTTACATTGGTTCTCACAGTCACTCACACATTGTTTCTTACAGTCACTCTTACAGTGGTTCTCACAGTCACTCTTACATTGGTTCTCACAGTCACTCTTACATTGTTTCTCACAGTCACTCTTACATTGGTTCTCACAGTCACTCACACATTGTTTCTTATATTCACTCTTACTTTGTTTCGTACAGTCATTCTTGCATTGATTCTCACAGTCACTCTTACATTGTTTCTTACAGTCACTCTTACATTGTTATGCCCCCCTCTAATTAGAGGGGGGGGGGCATATAGCGATCGCTTTGTCCGTCCGTCTGTCCATCCATCCGTCTGTCCGTCCGAATTTCTTGTCCGTGCGATATCTCGGTTAATATTTGATGGACAGGATTGAAACTTGCATGGAATGTGGTCACTGCCTCGTAGTTGTGCCGTGTAGAGTTTTTTCCGAGTTCCGGTATAATTTTCAAGAGTTATGGCCCTTTTTCTGAAATCTCTGTGAATGGGACTTGTCCGGGCTGGATCTTGGTTAATATTGTATGGACAAGTGTGAAATTTGCATGGTATGTGGCCAGTGCCCCACAGTTGTGCAGCGTAAAGTGTTTCCCCGTTCCGCTTATATTTTCAAGAGTTATGGCCCTTTGTTCCTGAAATTTCCGTGAATTGAGACTTGTCCGGACTGGATCTTGGTTAATATTGTATGGACAATTATGAAATTTGCAGGGTACATGTATGTGGTCAGTGCCCTGCAGTTGTGCAGCGTGAAGTTTCTCCGCGTTTCGCGTATATTTTCAAGAGTTATGGCCCTTTGTTTATCAAGTCTTTGTGAATTGGGATATGTCCGAGCTGGATCTTGGTTAATATTGTATGGACAAGTATGGAATTTGCATGATATGTGGTCAATGCCCCATAGTTGTGCAGCGTGAAGTTCCTCTGCTTTCGGTTATATTTTCAAGAGTTATGGCCCTTTGTTCATCAAACCTAAGTGAATGGGATATATTTATTTGTCCAGGCTGGATCTCAGTCCATAACCGATTTGGACTGGGAAAATGGCTATAAAATTGTTATTCTACATTCCAAAGCAGACCACATAGGTCCTGAAGTATGAAATTGCCCCAAAAAGAGTGAATTGGGTGCAAAATTCAAAGTTCACGATCGCTTCATAATTTCACCACAATATACTCCCAAGGAATGTAGGTCTCATAACCAGGTCACATATTTGGATTTGGTGAAAGCCCCGGGCGACCATCTTGCATCAAAACATTGTATTATTACTTGTTGGTCGATACTTGGAATATGTATTATGCGAGGCATGCCGAAAAAACTGACTGAAACAGAATTTTTATAATTATCCAAATTAGGCCTCCACTGACCAATACAGAACAGAACAATGGCGGGGCAGTGTCAGATTAAAGCGGAGGGGGGTGGGGGGGCATACAATTGAACAATCTCTGATTGCTTCCTTGCTTTGTTTCTTACAGTCACTCTTACATTGTTTCTTACAGTCACTCTTACATTGTTTCTTACAGTCACTCTTACGTTGTTTCTTACAGTCACTCTTGCATTGATTCTCACAGTCACTCTTACATTGGTTCTCACAGTCACTCTCATTGGTTCTCACAGTCACTCTTACATTGTTTCTCACAGTCACTCACATTGGTTCTCACAGTCACTCACACATTGGTTCTCACAGTCACTCACATTGGTTCTCACAGTCACTCACACATTGGTTCTCACAGTCACTCTCATTGGTTCTCACAGTCACTCTTACATTGTTTCTCACAGTCACTCACATTGGTTCTCACAGTCACTCACACATTGTTTCTCACAGTCACTCACATTGGTTCTCACAGTCACTCACATTGGTTCTCACAGTCACTCACACATTGGTTCTCACAGTCACTCATTGGTTCTCACAGTCACTCACACATTGGTTCTCACAGTCACTCATTGGTTCTCACAGTCACTCACACATTGGTTGTCACAGTCACTCACATTGGTTCTCACAGTCACTCACACATTGTTTCTCAGTCACTCACATTGGTTCTCACAGTCACTCACATTTGTTCTCACAGTCACTCACATTGGTTCTCACAGTCACTCGCACATTGGTTCTCACAGTCACTCTCATTGGTTCTCACAGTCGCTCTTACAGTGGTTCTCACAGTCACTCACATTGGTTCTCACAGTCACTCTCATTGGTTCTCACAGTCACTCGCACATTGGTTCTCACAGTCACTCACATTGGTTCTCACAGTCACTCGCACATTGGTTCTCACAGTCACTCTCATTGGTTCTCACAGTCACTCTTACATTGTTTCTTACAGTCACCTCGGGATTGGTTGTCATACAGTAACTTCATTATTCAGGTGCTTCATTGTTCTAACAATGCATGATGGTGCATTAGGAGACTGTTACCTGTTAGTTCTGAGCTGATCTACTTTTGATGAAAATTTCTGGTGATTTCTGATGAAAATCACTGGTCATTCTGACTTGGGCTGTGCCCATCTTAATATAGGCAGGATTTAAACTTGTGGCGGGGGGATTTCCAATAGTTCAGTGTGCGTTGGAGTCCTAATGCCTACCCTACTTCGTATGTCCTGTGACGTTAGTCACACTGCCATGTACTGTCACTTATACTTGTGTGCACATTCAGAGACGTTGATGGTGTACTTCTACAAGTGTTAGTACAGGCAGGGATGTTGATGGTGTACTTATGTTATTAGAGGCAGGGGTGCTGATGATGTATTTGTACTGTTGTTATTACAGGCAGGAATGTTGATGGTGTCAGTAGATGGGGAGAGTCTGAAGGAGGTCACTCACCCACAGGCAGTAGATATCATCCGCAGGTCATGGAACAACAAACTCAAGCCAACCATGGATGTTGTTGTGAGGATTGCTGATTGATGTGATGGAGTATAAATATGGTGTCAGATCTGATATTTAAAAGCTAATGTAATGGCATGGAGGGAATGGAAGACCGGCAATACGACCTTAAATTATTGCAGGGGTCTTTATACTTTGAATTCCTCCCAGTAATATGCTTTGCACTCCCATATGTGTTTAATCATTCATGTATTATGTTAAACTTTATCTCCTGAATTCTATATTATGCCCCCCCTCTAATTAGAGGGGGGGGGGGCATATAGCGATCGCTTTGTCCGTCCGTCCGTCCGTCTGTCCGTCTGTCTGTCCGTCCGAATTTCTTGTCCGCGCGATATCTCGGTTAATATTTGATGGACAGGATCGAAACTTGCATGGCCCTTTTTCTGAAATCTGTGAATGGGACTTGTCCGGGCTGGATCTTGGTTAATATTGTATGGACAAGTATGAAATTTGCATGATATGTGGTCAGTGCCCCACAGTTGTGCAGCGTAAAGTTTCTCCCTGTTTCGCTTATATTTTCAAGAGTTATGGCCCTTTGTTCCTGAAATCTCCATGAATTGGGACTTGCCCAGGCTGGATCTTGGTTAATATTGTATGGACAATTATGAAATTTGCAGGGTATGTGGTCAGTGCCCTGTAGTTGTGCAGCGTGAAGTTTCTCCGCGTTTTGCGTATATTTTCAAGAGTTATGGCCCTTTATTCATGAAGTCATTGTGAATTGGGACTTGTCCAGGCTGGATCTCGGTTAATATTGTATGGAGAAGTATTGAATTTGCAGGATATGTGGTCAGTGCCCTGTAGTTCTGCAGCTTGAAGTTTCTCCGCGTTTCGCGTATATTTTCAAGAGTTATGGCCCTTTTGTTCTTGAAATCTTTGTGAGTTGGGACTTGTCCGGGCTGGATTACGGTTAATATTGTATGGACAAGTATGGAATTTGCATGATATGTGGTCAATGCCCAATAGTTGTGCAGCGTGAAGTTTCTCTGCTTTCGGTTATATTTTGAAGAGTTATGGCCCTTTGTTCATCAAACCTAAGTGAATGGGATATATTTATTTGTCCAGGTTGGATCTCAGTCCATAACCGATTTGGACTGGGGAAATGGCTATGAAATTGGTATTCTACATTCCAAAGCAGACCACATAGGTCCTGAAGTATGAAATTGCCCCAAAAGAGTGAATATGGTGCAAAATTCAAAGTTCACGATTGCTTCATAATTTCACCTCAATATACTCTCAAGGAATGTAGGTCTCATAACCAGGTCACATTTTCATACGCCCGCCAAAAGGCGGACGTATTATGTGATGGCGGTTTCCGTCCGTCTGTCCGTCCATCCGTCCGTCCCTCGTTTCCGGTCTATATCTGGGACAGTTTTCTATCTACAGTTCTAATTTTTGGTGAGTGGATACCCTATGGGGAGACGATGTGTCGCATACCAAAATGAAGGTCAAGGTCAGGTCAAAGGTCACTGGCCTAAAAAACAGGAAATCACTGAAGTTTTCGTGTCCGGTCTATATCTGCGAACGTTTTCTATCCACACTTGCAATTTTTTGTGAGTGGATACGCTAGGTGGAGACGATGTGTCGCGTACCAAAATTGAGGTCGCGGTCATAGGTCAAAGGTCACTGTTGCCTAACATCAGGAAATCATTGATCATTGACAGTTTTCTATCTACAGTTTTAATTTTTGGTGTGTGGGTGCCCTAGGGGGGAACGATGTGTTACATACGAAATGTAGGTCGTGGTCAGAGGTCAAAGGTCAGTGTGACGGAAAAATCAGGAAATCATTAAAAATTTCTAATTTTTTGTGAGTGGATTCAATAGGGGGAAATGAGGTGTCGCGTACCAAAATATAGGTCAAGGTCGAAGGTCAAAGGTCACTGACCCAAAAATCAGGAAATTATTAAAAATAACATTTCTTTGTGAGTAGATACATTAGGGGGACACAATGTGTCACATATCAAAATGTAGGTCAAGGTCAAAGGTCAAGGTCACTGTT